>JBAMHZ010438053.1:0-10313 GCA_037177395.1 Alpinia galanga | reverse complement strand
CTTGATGTAGCTTCTTAATGATTTTGTCTCCCCTTGCTTAAGATTGAATAGACTAAAGGTAGTTTGCTTATACTTTTTACTGTTGGTGCAAGAATGCTCCAATCATTACTTTTGATGTTTAGACAATTAAGTTTTAAGTTAGGTAATGATGGTAATCTAACATGTGTATTAAGTGACAGGAAAATGGAAAGACCAAGGGTGAAGGCTCAGCAAGTAATAGTCCAAGTGTGTTGTCTTAGCAGCATAAGTCTAAGTGTGTAGTCTTGGCGGCCTAAAAATCCAAGTGTGTAATCTTGGCAGTGTTAGTCTAAGTGTGTAGTCTTGGCAGCCTAAAAGTCTAAGTGTGTAGTCTTGGCAGCATAAGTCTAAGTGTGTAGTCTTTGTGGCATAAATCCAAGTGGATCTTGGCAAAGGAAGACCCTAAAGCATGACAAGCCGATGGAAACTCTTGAAAGCAAGCACAAGAATGAAGGAGTCATGGACTCCGAGGGATACTGAAGGTGCAAGGCTGAAGGAATATGCTTGAAGGTATAGTCTAGGCTAAGGGTAAGGTTTCAAATATGAAAGCTTCATACTCGAAGGATACCAATTGACTAGTTGTTATTACCAGTCGACTGGTCTCGAGTGTTTGACACTCAAAAAGTTTAGCACGAGTCGACTCAGCAGTCCTATGCACTATCAGTCGACTGTTTGTTCGGGTAGTCGACTGGTGTGGGTCAGTCGACTGGTCTGATGGCTAGTCGACTGATTTTAAATGGACAGAGCACATAATGCTCGGTAGTCGACTGGTGTTGATACCAGTTGACTGGTAAAGTGTCTGTTGAGTGTGATCCGGAGAAATGACGCTATCAGAAGCCGTTGGATTTGGGCGGCAGTCAATTGATGACATGCATCAGTCGACTGACAAAAGCTCAACGGGCAGAAATGCCCAAAATCTATAAAAAGGGGTTTTGGGAGCTTGAGGTAGTTAGTGTTCTCACAAGATCTTTTACATTCTAAGCTCCCTAAACCTTTTAACCTGTTTATTCTCTAAATCTCTTCTTCCTAAGCCTATTTTCATCATCTTCTAAGAAGAAGAGATTGTGTTGTAAAGATGGTTTCTCCACCTTGGTGTGCTCATCAAAAGGGGAAGTTCTAGTGAAGACTTGCAAGGGGTGATGCACCTGAAGGATCATTGTGGACGTAGGAGTGTATCTCCAAACTACGTTAAAACCTTTGTATTAGCATTGTCTTAATTGTTTTTCATTTTAGCTATTGCTTTTATTATTGTTTTAGCTAACGATTCTTATAGAAGTCTAAGAGAGGCTATTCACCCCCTCTAGCCATCCAATGATCCTGAACATTTACAACTAGAGAAATGTTGAAGAAAGGCATCGCTCAGGTCATCGAAATAAGTGATGGAATTGGGGTGTAGCAATTGAAACCATTTATGAGTGAAGGAAACAAGAGTAGTAACAAACACTCTGCACTTGATAGCGTCCGTATACTGGTGGAGGAGGGCAGCATTCTTGAACTTGCACATGTGCTCCTTGGGATATGTCATACCGTCATATTCCCCCAGATGGGGTGCGTGAAAATGGGGAGGAAGTTCCTCCAGCAAGATCTCGGCGGTGAAGGGGGAGGGCTTGTGTCACACTGGGAGTGTCGTTGAATGACTTTCTTCTTGTTCCTCCTCTCCTCTCTGGGGAGAACGATAGGTGGGGTTAGCAACCCATGGTGCTGGCCCTACTGCCAGAGTAGTTTCTTGTTCGTTCTTGATTGGAGGGATAGTGGAGGGATAATGGGAGGTTCCCCTCCCCTTGGATAGACTCATATCAGTGGATCATCATAATGAGGTTGGAGATATCCAGGTCTCCTACCCTCTCATGCTAAGTCACTCTCCATAGCTTTCTCCACTATTATAGCCAGTTGACTGCGGGTTATAGTGATGGGGGCCTCCTCGGAAGTAGAGGCCCTTGAGGGAACTCCTTGTGGCTGCATCTCTACACCTTGCTTAGAGAAGTTCCCACAGACGGCGCCAATTGATGCGGTTGCCTTTTAACCCCTTTTTTGCTAGATCATCACGGAAGGGTGGGTTCCAGCAGCCGCAGCAGTAAACTCGGAGATCCTATCAAGGTTAACACACGTTAGCTGACCGTCGACACTACTGGCGACGGCCCTCCAATGCTTAAGTAAGATCCCTGGTAGTCAAGTAATAGTAGCAGTAGGAGACAAGAAAATAGAACTGTAGGAGTGAGGACCAGAGGATTGGACCTCCTTTTCGAATGTACCTCCTCCCCTTATATAGGGTCTGCTGTGCAGGAATAATTGTCAGAAGGACAATGGCCTGCGGGGGTCAGTTAGGGGACAAAACCTGCGATGAATCTCCATGTGATCCAATACGATGATATGGGCGAGGCGATTAGGAGACAAAGCGTAACTTTGGTCGGATAAAACATCTTTTTAGAAGAAGAAAGGCCCTCCTCTCAATTTTGCATTTCTAGCCCATAGAGCTAGCCCACGAGATTTTCCAGGCGAGCTTCTTCATTCCTGAGGAGGTAGTGTTTCTCCGATTGTTAGACTCTCAGGTAGTTTTCAATTTTCCTGAATCATTGGTCTCTAAATAACTTCGGATCTTCCCTAGTTGTTGGATCTCGGGTCACTAAATCTTGAATCTCTTCACACTTTCCCAGGTCGCTAGATCCCAAGTCACTTCTCACCTTCTCAGATTGCTAGGCCGCGGATCACTTCACACCTTCCCGGGTCGCTAGGTCCCGGTCCCTTCACGTCTTCTCGGGTCGCTAGGTCCCGGGTCACCTCTACCCTCCCGGGTCGCTGGATCCCAGGTCGCTTCTATTCTACCGGGTCGCAAGGTCCCGGGTTGCTTCATCTACTGGGTCGCAGGGTCTAGGGTCACTTCTAGGGTTTTCGTCTCTTCTTTGATTCAAATCTCGGCGATATTTCCAGCGGTATCAATATCAATTAATAAAATATGTTAGTTTTATCTTCTTTTCTTTGACTCAAGCGGTACAGAGTATGCCTTATTATTTCCTTTTATGCACTCTTAAGAGTTTTACGGGTGCATCTCTTGCAGGTATCTCGCAACTTATTTCGATGGACAAAGGAGATGTCATATGCTGATTATTATGAGAGAGCACTAACGAATGGTGTGTTGAGCATTCAAAGAGGAACAGATCCAGGGGTGATGATTTACATGCTTCCTCAAGGCCCTGGAAAATCAAAGGCAATGAGTTATCATGGTTGGGGCACTAAGTTTGATTCATTTTGGTGTTGTTATGGAACTGGTAGTGTAACATTCTATCTCAATCTATGCAGTATTTTTTGTTCTTTTACTTTGCAATTACTGATTATCTTATTTTCAAAAATTGTCTTGAAGATCATAAGATGACTTTTGATGTTTATCTTTATGCAGGAATTGAATCATTTTCAAAACTTGGAGATTCTATTTATTTTGAGGGTAAAGGAACAATACGAAGCATTTATATTATACAGTACATATCTAGTTCTTTTAGTTGGAGAGCTGCTGGAATTAAACTGAGCCAGAAGACAAAACGAGTATACTCCTTTGATCCTTATCTTCACGTCTCAATTACAACATTGGCTAATGAGGTACTGCGAGAGCAACCTTTTATCTGTTTCATGAATGATTTGACTATTCAAAATTTTGATAATTGCAGAATTTGCTCTCACATATGACTCCCGTTATTGGCAGTTATCCATCATCTAAATTAGATTGTAATATACCAACAAATTTGATGTATGTTAACGATGAAATTAATCTAAGCAAACTGGTAATTTAAATATTGTCTAAAGAGGACCCACTACTATCAGAAAAGAATCAAAATCTTCCTTTTCATGTTTGTGCTCGGAGTGCATCACAAAGCCATCCATCAATGATTGTTTTGTGTCCCATATGCAGTCAAGTCTGACTTCAACATTGAACTTGAGGATACCATCTTGGACATCCTTATCTGGTGCAAAAGTGCTTCTAAATGATGAAAATCTGCAAATAACTCCTGGTATGTTGTATTACATTTATTTGTCAGAGTTAGAAAGTTCTTGGATATTTCTGTTTGGTTAGGAATTTGTACCAATCACCAAGCACCTGTATGGTATTGACGCCATCAGTCATGCTCCTGTATGATGCAATTCGATTTATTGGTCTGATTAGATGGTTAATGAATATTTTTCAAAGAAATTGTTATCACTCCTCTTTACTTGCAGTAGTCACATTCTAACATACATCTATGACGACTTTTTTGTTTTACCTATTGTAAGATCCTAGAAAAAATGAATATTTTCAGTGTCGAAGCTAATGTTAGTGTATTTTTTTCAGGAAACTTCCTGTCTATTACAAGGAATTGGACTTCAAATGACAATTTGATCCTTGTGCTGCCTCTCATATTAAGGACGGAATTCATCAAAGGTCGTAAGTGTGTTAGATCATTCCCTTCAATAATTCTTCCTTGCAACTTAATGCCAAAACCAGAATCAAAGCAATTGAGTCCTTAAGCCATTTAACTTAACACTTGGTTTATAACCCTGGCAGATGACCGGCCCGAGTATGCTTCCCTGCAGGCAATTCTTTTTGGTCCATACCTTCTTGCAGGCTTGACCACTGGTGACTGGAACATAAAGACCGGAAATTCTAGCTCCATCTCGGATTGGATTACTGCGATTCCAACTTCATATAATTCACAACTTGTATCCCTTGTGCAGGAGTCCAACAGCAAGACCTTCGTCTTCTCGAACTCCAACGGTTCCTTGACAATGGAGGAGTGGCCTGCTGAAGGAACCAACTCTGCAATACGTGCAACATTCAGAGCTTCAAAAGGCTGCCAAGTCATAGCCTGCAAGAAGACTGCCCAGAGCTCTGTGATGCTAGAACCATTTGACCTTCCAGGGATGGTAGTGGTACATCAAGGCCCTAGCAATGACCTTGCACTTTCAATGGCAACTAGCCCGGACAGTTTATTCAATATCGTCCAAGGATTGGATGGCAAACAAGATAGAGTGTCCTTGGAGTCCAGCAGTCAGCAAGGGTGCTTCTTGTCTGCCAGAATCGGTAACACTGCAGGAACCACGGTTCGGTTGGCATGCGTGTCTGATTCAGATCCAGACATGTTGTTCAGGCAGGCTGCAAGCTTCACTCCGATCACAGGGTTCAGGGAATACAATCCGATTAGCTTCATGGCAAAAGGAGTTAGGAGGAACTTCGTGTTGGAGCCTTTGCTAAGCCTGAAAGATGAGACGTACAGTGTCTATTTCGACATTGTAACTTAGATTCAACCTCTGTTTTAGCTAAATAAAGTTTAGCAGAGCCGCATTGGTGCTCATGAACATCTGTGTTATTTGTGCCTCAAGTCGCTTCCTAACAGATTATGTTTGGGTCCTGAGAGGTGACTGTGGACACTTGTTTCACCGAAAAAAAATAAAAAGCAAGTTATTGGTTGACGGAGTGGTCACTGATGTAGGTGCCTGTTTGTTCGTGGAAAAGTTTTATTTTCGTTGTTGGCGATATATTATTAGCTTATGTATAATCAACTGCGATGGCTTTTAACCTGGGATGCTTGGATCAATGGGAGGTAAAACGAATAGCAATTCAGATTAACTTCGGCTCAAGCTTTATGACATTATAAATATAAATATAGTCAAACTTGGTACTTCTTTGCCCTCCTAGCTGCTAATACATTGGCCATCATGAGTACACGATATGATTAAGTCAGTTTAATATTTTATAAGTTCATATTCAAGACAAGTCGATTTGGATTTAATCATCTATTTATAAATTAATTCATTTATCTATAAACGCTTAATTAATTATTTAATATTAATCTTATAAATATATATTCTATAGATGCATAAATATCTTATCATTTGATTTTTTTTTTTGACACGTTTAATTATATCAGTTGTCTGTGTAATCCATTTATAACTATCTAATCTGTTGAATTAAACATATTGAAAATTATAATTTTTTAACATATTTAATATATAATTCATTTATAACTCCATTTAACTTATTTAATTAAATATATTATAAACCGCGGGTTTATAGATTTTAATATATTTGTTTTGAGTTCAAATTAAATTTAAAAAAGAAAATAGAGTTATAAATGAAGAAGCGCCGAGCTGAGGTGGTACAACTCCGGCCGGCAGAAAGGAAGAACGTCGAGCTGAGGTAGAACAACTCGACCAGAAGACAAAAACACCCAGTTGAGGTAGAATGGCTCGGCTAGAAGACGAGAGCGTGAGTTGATACAAAATAGTTTGGCCATAAGAGAAGAGCACTCAATCGAGGTAGAACGGCTCGATCAAAAGACGAAACCATTGAGTTGATATAAAGCAGTCCGGTATGAAGGGAAAGCTTTGAACTAATCATTATGCGACTCCTATAATAACTAAGTGGAGAGGTCTCATACTCTAAAAAAGAATATTCTTTATCATGATTGTTTCTCTAAATGGCCTAACAATATCATCATCCATTATCACCTGACAGTCCGCGTAGGTCTCATGCGCAGAAGTTTTCTCCTAACGATATGACGAGAAGCGTCGCAAGGGCAATCATGGAAATGCGACACCCTATGGCAATTATAAAAAAGAAAGGAGAAAAGAAGCAAAAGGGGTTGGTTAATTATTCTTCATTCTACATACATTCTTCATTTTTTACTGCTACAATATTCTTCTTCTACCTCTTTGGTCTCTTTTACTCTTCTCCTACACAGCTCTAATTTAGGCATCGGAGGGTCATTAGTCAGAACACTGATAACTGTATTACCTAGTATTAACTTTGGTAGGGTAGAAAACTAAAAAATTTACTGTTGCGGCTGAAGAGAATCCATCTTCAACCACCACAAAGGACTGCAAATCCAACTGCATCACTTACCAATGAATGAGTGCGCACAAATTCATGGTGCATTTGGATTAGTAAACCCTCAAACTAAACATAGATGAACCTTGTGTGCACTTAAAGCTAGGGACAAAAAAAATATAAACCTCACCAAGAAAATGATAGTTTTATCGATGAAGCAAGGCGATTTTTTTTTCTAATTTTATTCCCCTTATGCATTTACAATACGGCTCAAAATTCACCATCATTGGAATAGCCTAGTGGCTAGCATAAGACAGCGAGTCAATTCTTCATAAATATAAGAATGTCGTCCCTTCATACATTGATTAGTCTCAATAGCTAAAGACTCACTATGATTTACCTCTCTTATAATAATTTAGAGATAGACTGATAAAAGCTGTTGGATTGACGGATTCCAATATTTTACGCAATATAAGCCACAAAATCCCCTAAGAATTGTCTTACGAACCTCTTTGGTGTGGACTTATCTGACTGCATAGCTTAACTATGGGCTCATCGATTGTATAGTTTGACCTAAAATAATCAAATTCTAAAAAAAATGTACCATACTTTAAAAATTTCTAAAAGACACACTTAATTTATACATTATCCCTCAATCAAAATTGATTTTTTTTCTCTTTTTTTTATTCACTCCTTTCCGTACAACTCTTCTATTTCCTTTTAAATTAAATTATTTTTTTTCATTTGATAATGATGCTGATTAACATGTGGTGTTAATACTGATCTTTGTAGACCAACACTACAAATCAACACCATTAGTGCTGATTTTTAAAAATCATCACCATGATGCTGATATCTAAAGACAAGCACCATAATGTATTGGTGTTGATCTTTAAAGATCAACATCACCGTGATTTTTACGACCGAACTAATAAATCTAACCATACTACACCCACTGGGAGTCATTCTTGTACAAGGACAAAACATATCAACCATGTTTGAGCGGTCAACTGGTTCAGTGCACATATTGAAATAAAAGGCGGCGTGTCGAGTATCAACCCAACGCCAAAAGGCAGGTCACCCAACGAAAAAACGACTGTATGAACAGATTAATTTTATTCGGGGTTGTAGTTGGGTAACACAAAAATGTTAACTAGACGAGTTTCCATTTTGTATTGTCAAAGATACGCTAAGCTATTGGCATCAACCATCTTATACACGAGATGGGCCTCAGGCAAACCTGTCGTCCTTCAAGTGCTGTCCATGGGTGCTTCATTCCCAGCTGATGGCGACACTCCGAAAGCACCGCTGTCCATCATTCTTAGTTCCACTTTCGCTTCCGCTCCAAAAACAAAATTACTTCCCATGGTATTTGGGCTGGCTCGTTGGAAGATGGATGTGGTTGGCTGGTTAAATATGGGAGCTGGTGCTGTATTGGATGATGGGGAGATTGCGAACCCAAAAGATGGAATTGATTCATATGCAAGTATGGGTTGCACAGTCACAGCTTCACTCGATCCAACGACTTTTTGTTCGTACTCTGACAACTGCTGATAGACGGCTGCAAGACACCATCCAAGTAAAACATGCAAACATCGAGTCAAACTGAAGGTAATGTCTTTCACAAGAAAAACATAACATAAAGCACTTTCTTAAGAGTGACAGACGAAACAACTGAAGGAAAGTGAGTTCATGTTAGATTTTAAGCTTCTACAAGTTACATTCTTATCCCTATATGATGCACAAAGAGGAAAAAACTACCTGGAGACAATTCAATCACAGGGCGTCGTTCTTTAACCCACTGAGAACTTTGTACAAGTCTCCATCCTTTAGATTTCATCAAATAGGCTATCACAATGGCTGGAGATCTACCGAAACAAATCAACCATCCAGTGATTACATTTAACTATATTGAAAATTCAATATCAAATTAAAAGTGATCTGACCTATTTTTTCCCAACATACAGTGGACAAGCACACGAGCTTTCCCTTTCTCGCAATGATCTAAAAGATGAGTGTTTATTAGCAAAATAATTAATTAAAGAAGAAAACAAAGCCCACAAAGGATTCATCATGATTTATGCAAAGGATGAAAAAGGTATTACAAAAGCTAGATAGGGATGAAAAGTAACTTGGTTGTGTAAACTGATTGGCCACATTGGATAATTCAAGCTAAAAATACCTAGAAAAAAACTTTTGCATAATTTCATTCGTTAAGAATTTTGTGCTTCAGAACAAGATTGCAAACAGCATTACAGCAAGATGAATATGGGAGACTGTTAAAGCCAATTTGAATACTTTTTCTATCAAAATATTCTGGGGCCTGAGTTGCTAACAAAAATAACAATATCCTAGATACACAGCTCTGCAAAAATGGAGTCCCTAAATACAGACGTCAAAATGCATCAATTCAAGTTGAGTCAATCTTGGAGTAAAATCCTCAAGAGCAGAAAGACCTACGCATGAATTGACAAGCAAGCAGAAAGACTTGCTAGCACAAATTTTTCAGATGTTGAGAATCCAATATAACCTAGATAGGTTAATCACACGACTTCTTGTGTTTGGACGAACAAAAAAATTGGTATGAATAGTGAACAGGTAAAGAGTGAACATACATTCTAAGACAACAGAATGCCATTAATTTAAAAGCTTTAAATAGAAAAACAGCATATAAAAGTTAAATACCATATTAATGACTTTATGTGAAAATAGAATATTATTCAGGAAGTTGATTTCAAGAAATGATCGCCGATTAATGCATGCACACCAGAAAAGGAGAGAAGTTTGCGCTATCATACCTAAAAATTGAATTGCTTCATCAAATTGTATGACTTTATCATCTTTGAGGCAGTGGTAAGTAAAGGAATTCTTGTATAGATTCTGGCAAGCTGGAACAGTCTGCAAGGTCATGTCAAAAAATAAAAGGCAAAAGTCCTTGCTTGAAAAGAAAGATAACTCACTCCATATAAAGCCAAAAAAAAAAAAAAAAATTGAGCACAGCACTGGACTAGAAAGGAAATGATCCAAACAATGAGTATTTAATTCGCACTATGATCCATGATGACATATGATAAAGTTAGGGGCACACCCAATAAACAACTCACGGCATAAAGCCTTGTTAAATAGAAGGTTGTCGTCATCATCCATGTTTGACCTAACTATTTGAGGTCAGAGAGCTAACTATTTGGGGTTGGCATATGAATTTTATGTCTCCTTTTCGTTGGTCTTCTATCCCTTACACCTTACACTTTCCACACTTCAATAAAATCAATCTATAAAATTTATTTGTCATTTTTAAACATTTCCATTCCATCTCAATATAAGTATTCTTATTTTATCATATATTGGAGTTGCACCTAATTAGAATATCGTTATTTTTCTTTTACAGCTCCACATATTCATCTAGTATTCTCATCCCTACAACATATAACTTTTTAAACATGTTTCCTAATAGTCTAACACTTCAATCATGAAGTAGAGTAGGTATAACCACACTACTATA
>JBAMHZ010438042.1:0-10313 GCA_037177395.1 Alpinia galanga | reverse complement strand
GAGGCATATAGTAACGGCAAGAGGAGAAGAGTCTATAAAAAGAGGAAGCTGCTGAATGGAAAAAAGATCATAATTTAGCTAACTCATCGAATATTTTCTTATTCCACTTCATCTTTTCCTATTTGATTTAGGCATCGAAGGAGCATTATCGGAGCACCAATGCCCTCTAACTGTGCTATTTTGTACAAAATTCCAATGCAACTAGGCGACCGACTCTCCTTGCCGAATCAACAGAAGAGGGTCAATCTCCACCCGTATTAGATACGATAACACAATTTAATTTAGTTAATTTATTAATAAGCTCTTTACATGCCAATAAATAGATTGATATGGATAGGAGAAGATCAGGGATCTAATAAGAAAAATTGAGAAAATTTATTGAGAGCTGAAGATGTGCAAAGGAAATAAGATTGCTGGAATGTATTCGAGTTCTAAAATGCATTTTCACCTCTACAAAGCATGAAAGGGGGATTATCTCCAATCATACTAAATAAAAAAGAACAAGCTAAGTGAGAAAATTCAGAGAAAACTGGGAGAACCTGTTATCCATCCATAATAGAATAAAGCAATCCACTAGTGAACAATTTAGGAGTAAAAAAAATATTCGACTTGTCAACCACTCTTCAATTTTCATTTCTATACAAAGAAACAATGGTTTCCAAAGCATGTATTGTTCCTTGAATAGATTCTTTTCACTTTTTTTCCCAATCTATAAGAGTCTATTCGAGTCATCATATTTTCTACCCGGAGGAGTGTCTTCCGGAACAAAACAGCAGACCAGCTATCTCTTCGACCATAATCTGTAAGTTTCAGAGGGTCCGCCGAGTGCCCAGTTAAAGACTCAACACCTACATTCACTTTGTTATTCTCTTGAGGTTCAGGTCAATGGGTCTCTCCAATACCAACACAGTAATGCTGTTCCAAACATCTGACTTCGTTTCAAGATCAGCTATTTCTTCAACAACATTCATATCTTGGGGGAAAACAGTACCAAAAACGGTGTATGATCTTTTCCACTCGATGTGATTTGCTAGACTAATAAAGAATTCAGGGCCAGAGTCTACCCACGCAATTGAACCTCTCCTTATTGTATGGGATGATTCCAATGGTAACTTACTGAATGTAAATCCTGCAGCCTCCAGTGTTCCTTGAACTAAAGCATGAGGAGGACCAAAGGAAGCCTACATGATTCAGAAAAAAAAAAAAAAATTAGTGCACTTAAAAGGATATGGTTATTCCGAGAAAGGGAAAAAGATGATGACTTTTTTTACATTCGTGTTTTATTTACATCTTCCTTTAAATTAGATAAGGTAGATAGTAAAAAATTTCATTGACCGCATGATCTCCATTAGAGCTGGTGGAATAATCTATATCGTGTCATGTTAATTGGGTAATAAATTGGTTGTAATATTCAGATCAATATAAAATAACATAAAATTAATTATAATTTTTCTATAAGATCTAAGATTAGCTACCTCTAAAGAATTAAGTTAGATGACATGGAAAGTTATCAAAGCATTTTAAAATCAATTCTTTGTAAAGAGGTCAATATGTGTTGCCCATTTATATATGCAAGTTGTGTCGTGTCACTTTTGAATTTTATCTTTAGTAATTGTGTTTCAGAACAAATGTTACCAAGGCTTCTGTTGTATGGTGAAGTTGATGTTTTGAATGATTGCTTCTATTTTCTCAGAAATTCATCATCTCTTTCCTCTCATCTTCCCTTCCATTCTTCCTCTTTCTACATCATGCCAATTCTAAAACTAACTAATTTTATATATTAGATATGCAAGCGTTGTTATAAATTGAATAGACAAATGCACGTATGCTATCAGTGCAATTACATGTGCAACAGATGTCATCCATGTATGGATAGTCTAGATATGTTATGTCCTATTAGTGGCACAAATCAGGCTAAGGTTCCTACTAAACTGTAAACGTTCCTTTTCACAAGGGAATAACATTCTAGTATCATGAAGGTAGAAGGTAGGGTTATAAATGAATCAAATATTCATAAGCAAGCTTGGTGTTCATCTTGGTAATAACTTATTTATGTTCGTTCAATATAGACAAGGTCTATCAACTAATCAAGTTTGAACAACTTGTTAAACTAAATGATATCAGCTCATTAATGTTCATGAACAATATTCACGAACAAAGTTTATGAACTATATAGTTCGTTCTTAGCAATATAGTGAATAAACAAATAAGCTCTTACAATCAAACTCACTAACTAACTAAACAAGCTTAAAAATATAAAAGTTTAACCCAATCAAACAAACTTGAATTGAGAGCTCGATAACATCTAAACAAACCAAGTTCAAGCTCATAAAAAAAAATCAAACCAAGCTTGAACAACAATTTCAATAGTTTGGTTCATTTTAGGTTCGGATTGACTTGGCAGTTACTTTATTGAACAAACTTGAATATCACAAAGCTTGACTCAGTTTGGCTTGTTTATAGCCCTACGTAAAATAAGTCCATTGGTGTCTCACAATTAGATCATACAATCTAGTTTCATGCTTTCCGGTATGATAATGAAATTTTGTCTCATTGATTTGTGTCAGGATGTTTTTGAGCTTTTCAGTATATATGTCATATTTATTTCTTTGATTTATTTGGGTGTAAGCTTGTAAAGTATAACAAGTTTAAAAGCTTAAATACTGCCTGGAATCTCTAACCTTCCTTTCAGGTATGCTGCTTTCGCCTTCGAACTTTTTCTAGTCGCTTCATAAGAACCATCGACCCCAACCCCGTAATTCCAGCTATCATTGCTATCACACCAATTGTTGTCCAAGCACTCCTTCCATTACTTGTGCTTTCTCCTTTATCTCTTCCTTGGCTTTTGACCTCCTTGTTTCTGTGTCCTACATCTTCATCTATTGACTTTGACTCAGAAGTAGGATATGGTTTATTTCCTTCTTCTTTCCCATCCCTCATCGTTGGTGCCAAAATAGAGGATAGGGAATATGTCCCAGAGATATTTGCACCGCTTGCCTCTCCTTTGTCATTATTCTCCACATTCATGTTGTTTCTTTCAATGATAATCTTTTCATGTTCTTCTCTTGGCCTTTGCCCGCCAATCTGAATCTCTTCCTTTGATAAGGCAGGCATATGAGAGGTGGAAGCTATATTGTCCATTCCTGAATTGCTCCTGTGGCTATCTTTTACTGATTTATCTAAAGCTTTCAAATCCTTGTTAGTTTCTGAATTGCTTTTGAACATAGATGCCCTCTCCAACTCCGTTTTACTCATTGAGGGTTCTTCTCTTGTAATGGAAGTGTCAGGATCCTTGCTATTTCCTTCTCCTGTTGGATCTGAACGAGCAGAGATTCTTGCAGTAGGCAATAGCTGTTCTCGTGTCTGAATTTCTTCTACTTTTTTCTCTTGCATCAGATTATCTTTTTCCAAATTGCTTCTGTCGATTCCTTGTATTTTGTTCTCCATCATCTTGACCTCTTCTTTATCTGTTTTGTATACTCCATGTTCTTTTTCGTTGTTCTCCATCTGACGTTTTTCAGTCTCTGGCATCCCTGGAGGAATCAACTCCACTGTTCTCTTACTAGTGTATTTTTTTTCTTCATGCATTGCCTCCATGTTTGTAGGTTCCTCTTTATTAGTTTCTACAAGTTCATGTTCTTTATTTGCCATCATTGGAACGGGCAAATCAGGAGTGATCGTTGCTCTCTCGTGACCACTAATCTCTTGTTCCGGTTGTTTTTGTCTTCTCTCCATCTGGCGTTCTGCAATCTCTGGCACTGAAGGAGAAACTATCTTCTCCTCCTTTGTCTTGCCACTTTCTTGCCCTTCCGTTACTTCCATCATTGGAGCTTTCTTTTTGCTCATTCCTCCTCGATCACTTTCTTCCTCTGCTAAGTTTGGAACTAGTAGATGATGAGAGGCTGTGATCTTTGAACTATCACTGTCACTCACCTTTTGTACTTTTTCTCTGCTCTCCATTTGGCCTTGTTTAGTCTCTAGAAGTGAATCTAGCATCCTCTCCAACTTCATGTCGCTGCTTGTCTGTCTTTCTTGTACTTCCCTTGTCTCTTGCATTGTAGGTTCAACTTTGCCAATTCCTCCTAGCCTACTTTCTTCATTTGCTTGCTTCGTGACTGGTAGAGGTGAGGATGTGGTTTTTGAACTTTCATGACCACTGGTCTCTTGTTTTTCTTCTTCCTCTTTTATCCTTTCCTTTTGTTCATGCCTAACCTCTGCCATTGGCATAGGAGGTATTACCTTCACTTTTTCCTTTGTTTGCCTTTCTTGCCCTTCTCTAACCAACATTGTGTTAGGTTCTTCTTTAACATTTTCCCCTAGCTTCTTATTTGCCGACTCCGGAACTAGTAGAGGAGGAGAGGATGCGATCCTTTCACTTTTGTCATCACTAATCTCTTGTCCTTGTTCTTTTTGGCTCTCCATTTGACCTTGTCTATTCTGTGGTATTGGAAGAGGTATGAGCATCTCCTCTCCGTCAATGCTTGTGTATGTTCTTTCTCCTTCTCTCGCCTCCCTCAAAGTAGGTTCTACTTTGTCAATTCCTTGTAGTTCTTCATTTTCTGGCATTGGAACTACGGAAGAAGAGGGTGTGGTCTTTGCCCCACTCTGATCGATATTCTCTTGCTCTTCAGCTTCTTCTGGACTACTCTCTCTCTTTATTTTTCTGGCCCTGCTCTTTCTTTCTTTGCTCTCTTCAGTTGCGGTACTTGGCAATCTGGATGGTGCCTTCTTGGTTGAAGAACGAGGGGACCATAGAAATCTTAGTTTAGAACGAATTTTAGTAAGTGTGCGTGGTGAGCTGCTGGGATCGTCCATTGAATTTTTTTCTTAAATCAATTTGCTAGAGATGCACGCATGCATGCATGCCTTGGCACATTGTCTAGGAACAATAAAGAAACAGCCGACAAATGGTTTTGAGTGTTCCTGTAGCATTGGGTTGCCTATTGCTGTTGAAAGTACGGTGGAGGAGTTTATGTAGCGAGGGAACAGAGTCTTCCATACATGGAAATTGGTTTTTTATAAGCAATACTTTTCTTGCACTCCAAATGTCTCATTATTCTGTTAAATTGGTTCGAAGAGAGGGTACGAAAGATTGCTTAGAAGATGTACACTTCGAATCTGTGCTTGTGTCAATAAGTGGCCGTTCATAAGAATGCCATTTAGTTTTCTTGCAGTTGCAGTTTCCATCTTCCCTGGTTTTATCTACATGCACGCAAGGGGAAGAAAGAGAGAAGGTAAGTAAACTGTAATATTTGACCAAAATAACCTTAACATGATAAAATCAAAAATAAATTGAAGGGCATTTCGGTCTTTTTTCCCTCTCTTTCCTCCTCTGACTTAGCAAATGCTCCATTTTGAGCGGACGATTTCTGCACTGAAAACGGGGAACAGACGGAGTCTGCTCACTCCCTCTCAGCCTTCTCCTCTCCCTTTTATTCTCTGTGGATCACAGAGAGAGTAGGTAAACACACCTTTAAAGATGATATGAGGCATTAAACATTTTGGAAAGCGAATGCTTGTCTCCCTCTCCCTCACGTAGTGAGGGTAGGTAAACGCACCCTTAAAGATCATGTGAAGGGACTGTTTGCTTACATGCAGTTTTGGATGCCAAAGGAATTTGCTGAACATTTTGGTAGGTCAAATAGACTCCTAGTGCTGACATCAAAAGAAGGTTAAGAAAAGTTGTACTTAGACAATCAATATGGTTACTGTAGGTTAGGTAATAAGTTATAGAATTTCTGTCTGTTGGAGTAAATTCTTGATTGCTGATCCAAACAACTGATTTCATGTCCCATTAGATATCACTTTATGATGTTAGGATTTTTTTTTGAAACGTTTGTCTATTGAAGTTATCTGTGGATTCTTGGATTGGCAAATCCATTTCTTTCTTAACCATGAGATCAATTGCAGCTAGCCCCCAGGGCTGACTCGGTTGGTAAATGCACAAGGGTAACTCTTAAGTGGGCAGGGGTCAATTCCCAGGGAGGTCATAACTCTGGGTCATCGACCGACCCCCTCCTTTGCACTTTTCATACCTGAGTTCCTAATTTACCCCTTCCTCGGTAGGGGCAGCTGAGAGGGGCCGCTAATGTGGCGGTTTCACATTTATGAGATCAATTGTAGCTTCTTTGAATGTAATATTTTCACTTTAATGGATTGTGCAAATTATATCAAGATCTGCCCTCAGTTCATCCATAATTAGGCCCCAGAGCTTGTCAAGAAAAAAAATAATATGTAAATTAGAATGAAAAGGAAAAATTGCAAACATTCTTGCACTCACACATAAGCAAAACAAGCATGTGTGATTACAAGACACAAGTTTCTTATGAACATTTGCAAAGACAAGGGATATAGTAAAAGTCATCTAAAGAATGGAGAGACCGACTCGATTGCTTCCAATGACATAACAAGAAATATACCATTTTAGTTTCTTTGTATTTAGTACTAGATGATGCTACTCGAGAGTTCTTAGCAACTGCAGGAAGGCAATGCAATTTTTTGATAACTTTGTCGTTTTTATCATGATTTTTGATCGGCAAAAAGTGGCGCTGTCTCCTGTGCTATCTGCAATAACAACATATCATCACTTTTCATAACAACGCTCAAAAAATAGACTTGAAAGACAGATTGCTTGTAGGAAGAGTTAGAATCTTAAATTGCATAGAATGACAAGGTAACATCCAGAATATGAGGGCCATACGATCAAACCTGTGAAGTGGGTAAAGCATCATTTGCTGATTTCTTTTTGCTTTCTTGCACGGAGAAGTATGAGTAGAGAGCCATCCCAAAGATGGCAATGAGGATTCCTGCAATGTTTTTTCTTGTGAAGGGGTCGTGCAACATAATATAGCCAACAGAGAGAATGAGGCATGTCTTGAGGTGGCCAAGAACTTGATATGTCACTGGTGATGTCACCCCAATTACCAAAAAGGTGCTGAAGTTAACCAACACAGCAATCAAGCAAGACAGCACAATAAATACCTGTTAATATACAATGAACATGAAATCTTAAGTTGAACAAGGTAGAATGAAAATGTAATACTGTTCCAGTGCAGGGACATAAACCATTTGTTACAAATACAAGGGAATATTCATTCGAGCAAGCATACCAGAACCAGAAGTTTGTAGTTGTAGGCAAACACGTTTCTGTTGGTGAGCAACTGGTCCACAAATGGGCCAGTCATGAATAGAATAGCTGCTTGGTATGGAGATGATTGATACAAAAGTTGCGTGGAGGAAACTTTCAACCTCTTTTGAATCGTGTTTGTCATCTGCCATGCAGAATTATGGTCAAGAAAACATGATTTACGTGACAAATACTGATCTTTTTTATGTTTTCTTCTTTCAGGAAAATCTGAACAATTCATGAAGATACAGAAAGGATACAATTTGGCTAATGCATGTAGTGGCAATAGCAAGAGCAGAGAGGATGGAGCCAACAAGATTGAGGTTGAGATCTGTGACAGATGCAATGCCAACTCCAAGCAGGAGGAGAAGCAAAGCCAGCTTGATACTATGGCTGCAAACAAATACTTATTTAGGTGAATTTCAGCACCAACCAACATATCAACTCAGAGAAATAGAACCGGTGGCTTGATATAAAAGTTTTTCCAGAGAACCTGAAAGTTTTCTTCAGGAACAGAGTCTGCAGCAGGACGGTAAAAGGTATGATGGCAAGTTTGGTCATCTGATGTACCAGTAAAGATAATGAGCCCCTGTTCCAGATTATATATGTGATGTAGTTGACATAATACTACTGGCCTGGTAGAATCCGATGGAGTTGAAGCCAAGGCTGAGGTTGAGGAAGCCAATGGAGGTGCCGTTAAGGATGCCGAAGAGAACCACAGTCTTCGCATCAATTGATTTGGGCTCAAAGAAGCGGAGGCGCTGCGCAACATGGAGCGTGCAGAAGGTCACCGTTAGATGCCAGCTTGTTAGTGTTGTAGCTGTGGGATTCATAATATGGACATGCTTTTAGTCTTCATTTGTTCAAAGTTGTATGATACATTATCAATTTAACGCAGGTGCTGAAGCTACTTACCGAAAGGGAAGCCAAGAGTGCTCATGAGAGCTTTGTTACATATGACAATCGAAACGGAGGCAGCAACCGAAAGTGCCAGCGATCCAACCAGGCCTAGCTGAAACCCAGAACTCTCCACCATCCTTTCTTGCTTCCTTCCTGCAATAGAGTTCCGTTGCGACAGCAGCACACTTCCAAGTTATCTTTTCTATTTCTACAAGTACATCAGCTTCAAAGTTTTTTTTTTTTTTGGATAAATTCTTTTATTCCATTATCCAACCTGCCATCTATCTGATATGATTTTTTCTGGAGCCTTGATCGCTTTATTTCAGACTGCGTCTGCTTGCAAACATCTATTTGGCATTAATATAGTACCAAGTTTTTGCTGCCGAGGAAGATCTGCCATCAAGATTTAGTTTGGTAAATATCGATTTACAAAGAACTCTCTTTATTAAGGATGAACGTTGGTCACTTTCGAACAATTCTGACTCAGTGTGTGGTGTAGATCCTGGAAGGGAAATATGTTAGAAAGAAACACTTGAATGAAAAACTTCTACTCTCTAGCCACAGATTCCCAAATATGGAAATTGTCGGTGCAAGATCCTACAGAGAGACATGTAAAACCTGTTGAAAGTCGTATGGTGTTTTGTCTGGAAATTGGGTGACGGACAATTAGGAAGTTATTAAATCTATCGTTTAACTTTTCCCCTCAATTTAGTGGATCTATCAAATATTTATTTCATTTGTAATAAATTTATCAGGTTATTTATTTTCTACTAAGTTGTTATTTGTTATTGACAGGTTAAATGGCGCATCGTTAACGTCTGCATATTTCACAATTTATATCATCTTCTTAATTGATTTATGTTATTTGTTTATTTATCTATTTTATATCTGCAGCAAGAAAATTCCTTACAGATTTCATACGTTTGTAAGGGTTCGAACGGGGAGGACGAAGTCTCGGTGCCTAATAAGTTGGGAGCTGCAGAACACTATAAGGCTGTCTAGAAAAGAATGAGACATTTATAAAATTTTATAAATTAATAATTTTATATATTTGAATAATAAATCCATAAATTTATAACTAAATTTTATACAAATTAATAAATAAATTTATTCATGAATTGTTCGTCAATTTTATTCTTGAAACGTGCTAAAGAATGTTCAATTTTATTTTTGTTTTAATATATTATTTTATTATTAAATGGCTTTAATACTAAATTTATTTTCAAATATTTAGTTCATTTGCAATGGTATTATACGGTGAAAAATGTAATGTGGCTTGGGGTATTTGTGACTTGGTCTAGTGCAACCCGATAAAGTTTGAATCCTGCCATCTAAAACTTGGCTTTGTCCATATATTAGATTAAGGACATCTTGGCTTGCACCCGAGCTAAGCCCAGCTCAAAATGTAGCGTCTAACTTAAATACTTAAAAAAATAGTATAATAAAATAAAAATATCTAAAAAAATTTATAAAAAAATATAAAGATATATTTATATTTTATAAACAGATGTATTTTTTTATTTCAAAATTTTTAATACGATGATAATTAAGTTTTATCTTACTAGGTGTGGTTAACTATTTGGATCTTCTTAGTTTTATCTCTTACAATATCATTATTTATATTTAAATAAATTTTATTTTTTTTATCGTTGCTAATTGTTTCGTCTGGCTGAGACCTGGAAATGAGATCGTATGACGAACAGGGACCTTAGCACACGGAGGCTTTGGGAAAGTCATGAGGGAAGTTGAGTCCACCTTTCTTCCAGCTATCATGCGAGGTCAACACTAGGTGGGGGTGCCGGAGAGATCCCGACGGAGTCCCCTCTAGACGAGTCCATCTTTTTTCCAGCTATCCTGCGAGGTTAGCACTGGGTAGGGGGTGTCGGAGAGATCCCTGCGGAGTCCCCTTCGAAGCTTAAAGCAGTCTATTTTTGGAGAGGAGGGCAATAGTGAAGGAGAAATTCTTACGTACCTCTCTTACTATTGGTATTACTGCCGAGCCGAGGCATAATTATTGCCGAAGTAACGCTCGCCGATTAAATTAATGGTGGCTGCGCATACGTTGCATAGCCAACCTTAATGGTGACTGCGCATCCGTTGCGCAGCCTTGGCATGACGGCTGAGGCGGCTGTGCGAGGCGGCAGCATTACTGCGAGGAGACGAAAGGCTTTCTACAGTAATGACGTCCAAGCTATATAAAAGGTAGAGAGGAGGAAAGGCAAAGGGAGATCAGAGGTGAAAAAAGAGATAACATCGGTAAAAAGACTGTGGGATTTGGTTTGTGAAA
>JBAMHZ010438021.1:0-10316 GCA_037177395.1 Alpinia galanga | reverse complement strand
AATTTTATTATTATTAAAATTTATTTTATTTGTTTAAATCCTATTTAAATTAATTTTACTATTATAATTAAATTTTTCCATAATTATTTTGTTTATTTTTAATATTAAAGTTAAATTTTTTACTTTTAATATATGTATTTTATATATACAAATTATCGAAACAATATCGGCACGCACGATACGGTACCGAAATCGTATCGTTCTGGTCTCGGACTGAAACCTCGGCCTGGGTCGATATTTTAAACCTTGGTTTTGTGTAATTGACTCTAAGGCTATTTGTTTTTTTCTTTGCATTAAACTTCTTCTTGCCTTAGAGTCTTGAAGATGTTTTTGTAACATTGATGATATTTCCTTAGGAGCTTTGTGACATGCCTCGATATTTCCCATAATATGTTTGATAATTCATCCAGTTATAACTTTTCCAAAAAAATTACATCGTATTATTTTATGATTATCACCCACCATTTGACCAAATTGCCAACCAAGGTCAGAGTTTGACGTCATTCTAAACAAATAACTAATAATATATAATTTTAACTCATAAGTTTTTAAAAAACTCCCATAATAAATTATTATCTATTCATAATTAAATCTTTAAGCTTATACTTGATGTGTAGAGTATTAATAATTAAAAAAAATATAGAATCGCCACATTAGCGGTCCCCTTCAGCCGCCCCTATCGAGGAGGGATACATCCAACGAGTGTTAGCGTGGGCTGCCTCAGTAGATCCAACATCCCAAGAGACCGACCTCCATTTGGGGGAAAGTCCGCAAATACGTCATAGTTAGGGATCGACCCAGTGGTTCCTCGGAATCTGCGTGGATGCCTTACCACTGTCTGCACCATAGCTCGAGGGCTGAGTACTAATAATTTAAGAATCATGATAACAAGAACAAATGAGAACACATATTGAACATTTAAGACTTTTATTGTTATATATAGGATAGTCATAAATTATAGGAAAAAAAGATAGTAGGTATTTATAATTTTTATTTAGAATCTAAGTCAATTAATTCTAACTTAAATTATCGAAAAATACATTTTCTTTATCTAAAGTATGGATGTGGATTTTCTAAAATTCAATTTAACTACAAAATTGTATAAATTTATTTAATTTCTTTTTCTTATATATTTACAAAATTATGAGTCACATAAATACAAAAAAGAAAATATTTAAATTTTTAGAATTTTGAAAGTTCATAAATTTAAATGTTAATAATTTAACTTAGGTGTGTAATAAATTTAAAATCTAATAAATTGTTTTTGCTTATCAAGCATTATACATTATTAACTCTGTAATTAGTATAATGAGTTAATCACAGAGAATTATAATTTATTAATAATTATGAGTATAATTAAAATTATTTTAATTTTCAATTACTTTTTAATATATTTTCAAAAAAATAATTAATTATCTACTAACAGTTTGAGAATGTGGTTGAAATACTATACAAGACAATAAAAATAAATGATAAATAATCATATCCTAATCCTTTGCATCAAAAATTACCTTACATTTCTATTAACTAACAACTTTATTATAATCATGCTTATATGATAAAAAATGACATAAAAATAAAGATCCTTAATATCTTAGTAGATTAAATAAACAAAGTCGAAAACTTATCTTAAATAAGGTTGTTTGTCGAATATGTTGGAATAAAATTGTTTATCTTATCATCCAATTGTGGGAGAAAAGCAGCAAGTCACCTAGAAGTGCTTGCATTAGTCGATAAATTTACAACCCATTCCTGATTCAATAGTAGCTGCAAAATGAAATTGACATGAGGAACTTATCATCTATCAATAAATGGAGAGAACCAGACTAATAGACGAGAGAGCTAAACGATCATAAGAAGAGAAATTAGGAGAAAGAATTGTATGGCTTGATCATTAGGGAGAGGGTTGACTATAATAGTAATTAAGTAAAGCAATATTAAGACATATACGAAAGATGAAGACGCTTATTACCAGATCGAAGTTCACTGAACTTTAATCACTGGATAAATTCCCATTGAAATTTAATCACTGCATAAATTGATCGGATAATTAGTCAGAGGCTTTAATCACTGGATAAATTAATCGCATAATTAATCCATATTAATAGGAAGCGAGGAAGAGAACTGAACTTGCGAAATTAAATGAACGAGCTAACCATATATAATTGCATTATTCGTCGACTTTTAAAAAAATAATAGTATGCAATCAATATGTCGGCCATATAATTGCATTAATTGTCTAAAAAATATACTAGCATTCAATCAAATGTTTGATCTTTTGAAATTGTCTGTTATCTTTTGAGAAAAAGACAACACAAAGAATTTTCAAATGAAGGAATGAGAAAATACCTACAATTAAAACACAGTGAAAAATAAGGAATCCAATGCTAGCCATCCATTCCATTGCCATTCTAATCCATTTTTTCCCATTGTAACACTTGTGGATGACGTTCCATGACAATCACTGTTTTGCACCGAAAAATTAACGTGGTGTGAGGTGTTCCTGTGCCGGAATGCCCATTTCGGCCATTCTGTTACCGTTCTGACGAATCCTAATCCTGGTAGCTAAATGTAAAAAAAACACATACAAATATTTCACATGATAAAAGAAATGGAAATTAATAGAAACTGTTTACTGGAGAAGAAAACCTTCAAATAATGAAATTTAGGTTTGTTAGATTAGATTAATTCCAGAGATACTTGGGATTTAACTTTGTTCTTTTTGTTCTAGCGTTTTTTTTTTAATTCACACAAACTCTATGCTAGGCAAGTTATTTCGTTTTGTTTCAAGCAGTAGATATCAGGTGGTCGTAGTCTTCAAGGTGCTAACATGCTAAAACAAAATGAGATTTCTTTAGATGGCTAGACGATAGTAAAGTTCCAAACAATTTTGGTATGTGGACCATGTGAGTTGAGTAACAATAATCGCTTGCATATATAAATTCCACTAAAGTTAGTCTAGGGTACAGGGAGAGAAGATAATTATGTATATGCTAGGATATTGTTTGATTATGCAGTATCTAACCATTTATTTTTGAAATCTTTTTGAACTGCTACTAGGATCATTGTGATTTTGATCCATTTTCAATATTTTTGAGTAATCATTATGCATCTTCAAGAACGATCCATTTATCATTATGTGAAACATTTTTTTGAGTGATGCACTTTGCTTAAGAAGCCTAAGAAAACTGTGATTTTATTTTCTTTTCATTGTTCACTTTGTTTAATTGAATCCAATAAGGATGTTGGTGAATATTGTATCAACATTAAGAATTTAAATTTTGAGTCTACAATGGTAAAATTTTAGCAAACAAGCCAACACCGAGTAGATCATTCTTCAAACTATACTCAACTATATGTTTCCATAAGGTATAAAGTCTTTGCTATGCACCATTCTGTGGCTGAATTGATAAATAAGTTTGCAGCCATCTATTAGTCAACAAAAAAAAAAAAACAAGATAGCCCGGTGTACGAAGTCCTTGCTAATGTGGGGTACCGGAGAAGGATCTATTGTACGTAATCTTATCCTGCATTGCAAGAGATTGTTTTCGAGGCTTGAACCCATGATCTCTAGGTCACGTGGCGGTAATTTTACCATTGCGCCAAGGCCCTTTATCTATTAGTAATTGATGGGGATATCATAATAGAACAAAGAATGAATGGTTGAAATGGAGATATCTTGTGTGGTTGTCCTTTGCCAATTAGGCTAGAAAGAAAAATTTTACATGGTGTAGTAGGACTAGCCAGCCTTTATGGATTAAACTGTTGAGCAATTAGATAACAATACATACAAAAAGTTATTCTAGCATAGATGATAATAATGTGTGAGTTAACAGAATAATTAGACAAAAATGCTTTTTGGGAGGGATTAGGTATAGCTTTAATTCTGAAATGGGAAAAATAGGTTTAGATGTTTGGGCATGCTCAAAGATAATCAGTAATTTCTATGATCTCATGAGTTGAATTGGAGATGAAGATGTAAGGTGTAAGAGGAGAATATAGGAACTCTGACTAAAGTAAAAAAGGTTACTAATTTAACTATTTTAAATACTGATATAGCTTTTCGAAGGAGAGTCTTGGCGCAACAATAAAGTTGTTGCATTATGACTTAGAGGTCATGGTTCGAGTCCTGGAAATAGCCTTTTGCAAAAGCAGAGTAAGGCTGTATATAATAGACTCTTCTCTGGGATCCCGCATGACAGGAGCTTCGTGCACCGAGCTGCTCTTTCATAGTGATATAGCTTTTCATAGAGCATAATGGAGCGATAAGTTGGAACTAACCTTAAATAGTTGAGGTGATATGCAACTTGATGATCATGATCATGGTGGTGCAGTGATAATGATTGAGCTGGTAAATCATTCAGTATCAATATGTCCTAGTGTTATAATTGGAATTCAACAGTGATTTGAGTGGGTAGCAAACAAGTGAACATTTGCATAAACATTGTCCAATTTAATAATATAAAAAAATTTGGGCATAAGCAAGGTTGAACTAGTGTTTCTCATATTTGACATTTACTGTGTGAAAATCCAAAAATAGCTGTTACTCTCAACTGTGGTCTCCAAAGAGAAGAAATGTTAGTGATAACTTTCTTCTCTTCCAAAGACGCCGTCTTTTTCAATATCTAATGTTTTCCGTGAATGAATCACCCAAAATTATTTTCATAGTTGTGTACTTCACACCTTCCTGATGAAATTCAAATGTTTCAGAGATCTCAGCTATATAATATTCTTCAACCAATGCTCATCTTCATTTGTTGTCTTGGGAACGAGTGTATATTACGTGAGCTAATTATGGCTCTTACATGTCTTCTGTCATTTCCTCAAAGAAACCATTTTTCTACTCTAATGGAATTTCCTTGCAATTAGGAGGTTTACTTGGATATGTTTTGAGCTGAACACGGATACTGATATAAACATTTTAACAATTCTTTTTGCATTTATTAAGTGCGCCATCAAGATTAAACTTTATTGATCCTCTTGAAAATTAATTTTTAAGAACTGTTAAAATGGGTTACAAAAATTGTGCAGTCATTATCCAGGAGTTCTCAGGGGTTCAAATTATAAAGCTCAATGTCTTCTCTTGGAACATTGAAGACTATGGTTCCAGAAATATATGTTGTATGTTGGGAAATCAAATATTAAATGTAAATCTCAATCAATAATAAGTAACTCCAAGTATCGCTAGAATTGCTTATTTTTTCATTTAACACTATTTAGTATTCCTCAATGAAATACATAAGGGCCAACATTTATAAAGCTTACTTACTGACTTGGGTTTTTAGTTGAATATGCGATTTAAATTGTTTAACAAAATGATATTCTTTCTTCTAGGTTCTGTGATAAGTTATAGAAACCATGTCATGAGTCATCATTTTCTCAACTCAACCGGTTTGGCTTCTAGAGGGAACATGAAACTGATTTTAGGTCAAACACCCATCCTTACTCAGAAACAAAAGAATCAGAAGGTAAGTCCACAATATTCTGTATTTTTTTTAATCTCACTTCAATTAACGTTTCATATTTCTCTTAGGTTCTATCGTATCAAAAGAAAGAAGTTTCAACTCTAGCTGAAGGGTATGATATTTTGAGCAAGTCATTGGGTACTGTATTCGATACAAATGTTATGACTCAAACCTGGATACTAGTATTCAATGCAAGTGGTGATATAAATGTGTCATGATTATTTTTAAAAACTTGTAAATGTGTGATGCAACACCACGAACAACTGAACTCACTGAAAGAGAAAAATATTATTAATTGAAAAATGATTTAATACAAGGGATCTGAAGCCTTTTATAGGTTGGCAATGAGATCAATTCTATGTAAAAATATGACTTGGTTGCTGAAAAAAACTTCTGACGCACTCTTCAAATAAATTCAAATAATTAAAAAAAATTAAATTAACAAAAATTTCTAAACTAAACAAGAGCATGGAGATGGTAGATAAAGAGTTCAACTATCCATGCCAATCATTGCAGTTCAATTTTCACCTCTCTGGTTTTTGTCTCTATATATATGTATGTGTCTCCGTGTGTGTGTGTGTGTAATTTGCTTTCTTTTATATTAAGTGTGTATATATAATTTACTTTCTTTTGTGTCAAGTGTGTATGCACTATGGTGTTTAAAGACTAATTCTCTTCCATTGTTTATTTGATATAAGGTTGCTGGTTCTTTAGTAAGTTTGGGTTGTCACTATACAATGGAAGTAAAGGCAAGGTTATTAATTCTTCTATAAGAAGATCCTTACAATTTGAGTGTTGCTTTTGTTGACACCAGCAGGTCCATTGAAAAGGTATATGAATCCTTGGCCGAAAGACTTTGTTCATCTCTTGAAAAGGTTCAAGGGCTAAATTCAAAGTAGGTTATTGATTCGTTTGTTATTATTAAATTATCGCTTGGTGTTAAATCAGTTTGTTGAGTGACTATGCAATATACACATAGTTTTGTTGTATATAAAAGAGGTCTCAGTCCATACAAATCCAGACTAGAATTTTGACATTGTAATAAATCTTGTATGATCTTTTGTTCTGCTGACAAATCTATGCATGAATTTCAATCTTGCAAGAAACCTGTTCCATTTTTTATTTGCTCCTTAACTTGCCTTAGAAAGTGATTTCATTGGAATTGGCTTACCCAAGCAACTTGAGGCAAGGTTTGAGTACCTCAAACTTGAAATCACTATACTACTATTAGAACTACCACCAAGATTCCACATTTAGTAACACCAGCAATATTTCGTAAATTCAGATTTAATTCATTAAGCTCTCTAGGATTTTGTGTGGACCCTCATAAAGCTAAATATGACTATTGACAATAATTATTTTGGGAAAAATCTCTATATATGGAATCACTAAACAACATATGTGTGCTCAACAAAAATTTAATGAGCGATAAGAACTACTATATTGTTGGTTGTTGTAAAAAATTAGTTAAATTTTTGTCGATCATAATGTTCAGTATAACCCATTACTACCGCTGAACAAATCTGAAGATATTATTTTACCAACAAAGGAATCAACTGCCATTCCATCTCATTTAGTGACCTTGATTTTTGGGGTGACATAATGTAAGAAGTAATTGTGGTATTATTGAAATGGAGAAAGATCAATGCCTCCAGGTAGTGCCCTCTACCTATGTTTATTAATCATTAATGTAAAATTACCAGTAGATCCTTAGTATTAGTATGATATGGTATTTAGATTTAGGTTCTTAAGTCTATAACCTTCATCCTTGTTCTAGTTTTAAAATAATATTGAGACTTGTACTTTGCAAATATATTCAATTCTAGGACTCTTCCGGATCTAGTTTATAGCTTTGCTAATTAATCATTAGAGTTGTGAAACAAGTTGACAATTTTATTTGATTGCACTTTCTCACTAACGAAGTAGCATGCGATTAGCTATATGCATGGTAGCTTACAACAATTTGATTCTTGCACTGCTAAGAGATTATATTATCTTCTAGTTGAACATAGTAACCTTATTATAAATTGTTTATTTAGTGGACAATATTGAATTATGATATGCTCCCACAAAGCTTATAAAATGTAATGTGATAATCAAGCTATTTGATCCAAATGAGTGTGTATGTTGCTAAGTCCATTATCTTCTGTCTTTCTATGTGACTCACCTATGACAAGCTACTTGCTTTTCTAAGAGGATAAAATACTTCCTGTAAAAGCATCATTATTTGATATGGACAATTTATTTGAGGGAGAACGTATCAAATCTATGTCAGTGTACCTAATAATTAGAATATAACCTTTATTATGAACCAAGAGAACTTTCCTTTCATTCTTAAGGTACTGTAGAATTTGAATCATTTTTAAAGTACCATAGAATTTTGAAGGCTGTCTCTCCTTGAGCAAAAAATCCTTGAGATTGCTCCATATAGTTGGTGACATCACCATAAAAGAAGAAATTATCAATTTCAATGTGATGAAGAACCTAATATTATTAGACAACTTTAAGGTGAGAAAGAGTGAAATTGAAATAATGCTGGTCACTGGTCATGAGAGAAAAGGCGTCAAGGATCAGCATTAAGGGGATGAGATTATAACTAACTTGATGCCAAAACTGTTTCATTCTTGTTGGAATTGAAACTTTGACACGAATGATACTTTAAACCTTGGCTAGTTTATCTCACATAAAATATTTGTTTTGCATAGCACAAACTTTCTAGGTCATATGCAAAGAATCTGAACCTTCAGGTGCTGCTGGCACATGTATTTTGCTTCAAATTTCATGCTGTAAGTTTCATTTTATTCTTCTTATATTTCTTATTCACTATTTAGTTGCATTATGGACTTATGCAAGTAAAATTTTCTTGGTTCCAATTTAAGAATTTCAAATTGTCACACCTAGTCAAGGCTACAAGAGTTGTTAGTAAAGGAATTATCATTATAGTTTCTTAATTTCATTCAAGGTTGTAGTGAATTTCCTTGATAACTTTTCACGTTGTAGGTATATTGTTGGTTTAGCTGGCCCTCCTGGTGCTGGTAAGACGACTCTAGCCTCAGAAGTAGCTTGCCGCTTAAACAAACTTTGGTCCAAGAGTGTTGTTGAAATGGGTGAGGCTTCCCCTCATGAAGTTGCTGTTGTTCTTCCTATGGATGGATTTCATCTCTACCGCTCCCAGCTGGATGCTATGGATGTAAGGCTTTGTGTGTTTGATTCAAATTTTTGTTTCTTACTGGTGTTGTTGTATAGAAAATTTTAACATTAAAATGATTTATTTATTTATTGCACTGGTAGAATCCTAAGGAAGCACATGCACGAAGAGGAGGTTAGGTATCTAATTTTTTAAAAATAAGCTCAAGGTTCTGATTACTGAAACATTGACTTTGAATTGGATCCAAATAAGCACCATGGACATTCGACCCAGAGCTGCTTTTGAAATGCCTGCATGCTTTACGGAAGGAGGTACTTATGCACCCTTATTCTTGTATCACAACTCTCTAAAGTTATCCAATATGCTTCTTTAAAATAAATCTAGTGACCCTGTGTGATTCATTAGATAGAATCTGTTGTGGCTAAACATATAATTTTGTGATGCTTTACATGAATATTTTGAAGATATAGAACAAATTTTCAGGGACAAACATATGCTCCTTCATTTGATCATGGAGTTGGTGATCCGGTAGAGGACGATGTATTCATAAGACCCGAGTAAGCAATAGTATAAACTTGAAATGTTGGGTATCTTTTTGTGAAAGTAAACCACTGAAAGCATGTTATATATGAATCATTGTTGAATATTTGGGTTTTTATTTCACTTGGATTACCCTGCTTATTTCCCCATGTGTATTGGTACTATGTTATGTAGTCAAACTTGTCTATCACACATTATATATGTTTAGCTGGGTTTTGGTACATCTAAGAATGGATATCGGTATAACCTGTGTTTCCTCAACATTTGATTTTGGCTTTGCAGACACAAAATAGTGATCGTTGAAGGGAATTACTTATTCTTGGAAGAAGGAATATGGCAGGATATTTGTTCCGTATTCGACGAGAAATGGTATGTTTGTCCAGAAAAGCTGTGAAACGGATGAATTTCACTTGCATATTAATTACATAAGTTGATAAATCAGTCATTTCAGTTTGTGATTTTCTTGTTGCTCACATAATGCTGAAGCTAATTTTTGTTGGAGACACCTCTTGCATGTCCTGTTGTATGAAATCAGAAAAGCTTTCAATTGTTTTGTGGAGGAGGCAACATGGTTCACAATCTTGGCATGGTGTGTTACAAGCATTGATGATATCAAGGGAATTGATTATGAAGTGATACCCTTTCAAATGGAACTATTGTGCAAGTTCAAAATTGGATGTGAGTTCAAAGTTGGACGACGATGTTAATGAATGCAGGTGGGGAAGAAGTGGTATGACGAGGGGTGTTAACTTGTCTTGTTGGGAAGAATGCCTTGGAAGGAGTGTATCCTGTCACGATGTTGTAGAACTTGTCTCTCCCTCGTTCTAGCTTTGTTTTGTTAGAGGAGTATTCCTCCAGAGCACTGGGAATAGTGGAAGAGTGCATTAATGTGAATGAATAGAGGCCTGCAGTTAGTGTAGGAAGAGGTAGAGTTGGAAATTTGGTTTCAAAAAGAGGGGTTTCAAAATAAATTGGGGATTGCGAGGGTGGGGATTTGACATATTTAATTGTTTGAGAATTTCTCTTTTCCTTTTTGTAGAGAAGATTAGAAAGTACAGCAACAATTTACTTGCATTATTGACAAAATTGCAGTAGTGGCTGCGTGATTGTTTCTTGTTTGATTGAGGAAGAGAATGATGGAAGAAGAGTGCATTGAGATTTTT
>JBAMHZ010438010.1:0-10316 GCA_037177395.1 Alpinia galanga | reverse complement strand
TATACTATCCTCTTCCATTAAATATCAACTTTTCAAAAATCTAAATCCCCTATGCTCATCAAAACTCATTGATGATCTAAATAACTTTAATCGGATTCATTCCAACTCCTATAAATTTCTACGATGCTCAAAATTTCAAATATATTATTCTTTACTATTTTTTAAAAAATATTACATTTTAATACACAAAAAAAAATATTACATTTTAATACACAAAAAAATCAATACTAAAATAGTGTTGATCTTAAAAGATCAACACCAGCACTTTGGTGCTGGTCTCAAAAGACCAACACTAAAGCAACATCTTGGTGCTGATTTTTTAAGATAAACTTTTGAGATCAGTACCTGCATCTTAGTATTGATTTTTTGAGAGTAGCATTAGAGTAGTGCTAGTCTCAACAAATCAATACTAAAGTGTGATACTGGTTTTTTAGACTAGCACCAGAGTGACTAGTGCTGGTCTAAAAAAATTAACACCAAAGTGTAATGTTGGTTTTTGAGACTAGCACAAGAGTGGTGCTAGTCTTTTTTAAATCAGCACAAGAGTCTTAATCGTTGGAAGAAAAAACAAAAAAGATGAAAAGAGTAAGAAGACGATGAAGATGGATGATTAATCGAAGGGACATGGGCAATCGATAGATGTGCTCCTCGTCAATGTCGCCGATCATGGTCACCTTCATGCGCTCGCCAATGGGCTGCTTGAGGGAGCGGACAGCGTGGCCCTTGCGTTGGCTGAGGCCGCGGACCACGTCGCCGCGCAGCCCTTCCTCATCGCCATCCAGGCGGTTGGCCGCCACCACGACCGCCGCGGGTTGAGGTGCAGCAGCCTGAGCAGGTCGGGGTAACGGCCGGCCTTGCATTCGACGTTATCGTACTCCGGCAGCAGCTGGTAGGGGTTCCCCACCTTGTATTCCACCCGGTCCTCCAGCCCCAACTCCTGCCTGGATCATCTCCTTCGCCGCCGCCTCCGGTAGGATGCAGACCAGCCACCCGCCAGCGCCACCATCGAATGCGACGGCTCCGGCGATACCTCCACGATTAGCTGCGCGCCCTGCCGGTCGCCAGCGCCGAGATGAACTCGTCGCCCCTCCGGCTCCACCGACTCCAGCCCGTTCCTTCTCCCCAATCCCTGACTTCGCTGCACAATCCCATCCAATAAACAACAACAACAACCTCCAAAACAATCGATTAATAGGGCAGAAAACGCAGACGAATTGCGATCTTCAGCTTGAGAGTATCCAAGTATGCATTCGCCAGCTTCTCCGGGCATCGACCCATCTTCGTTCCTCACGCACAGAGCAAGAGCAAGAGCAAGAGCAAGAGAAAGGCTACAGAGAAGAAGAACGAGGACGACGACTAAGAAATTAACGGGCAAAAGTGGATTAGACATGGTCGATTAAGGTGGTCGGCGACTGTTGCTCGCGTAATTGAATTTAATGAAAAATAATAAATCACGAATAATTTAAAAAAAAAATAACAAACAAAAAATAACAGACAACAATCAAATCTTATTCTACTAGGTAAGATCAACTATATAATTCCTTCTACACTATTTGACTCTATCTCTCACTATATTATTATGTATATTTAAATAAATTTTATCTTATTTTATTATTATTATGTCTTTTTTTAGTCTTCCGTTTCCACATTTGATGTATATTTATTATACTTTCACATCACCTAGAACATTTATTAACCATCTAAGTACATATCTATACCACCTTAAATATATTTTTCAGAATTTTTTCTCAATAGATATAACTATGATTTTTTTTTTAATGCTCTCATTTCTTATTTTGTCAATCATCGTATATTCACACATTCATCTTATCATCTTCATTTCTATAACTCTCATTTTACTAAAAAAAAAAAAAAAATTGAATTGTTTGAAAAAGATGATTAATTCAAAAAAAAATTTACATTGAAAATTAATTTTAAGATCTCATATAAAAAGCACTCAGACAGTTATCAACTGCAACATCAATCCATGAAAACTTAAAAATGCTTAAACGACTACGTGAAAAACTTTGATTCATCAGAAGCTTGAATTTAGAAACGTAAATGTATTGTAGTTTATGATTGCAAATGTATCTTTTCAAAACCAAGATGATAAGATTTGAACGGAATTAGGAAACTTATTATGTTCGCACGATATTGTATTCATTGAATTGCTGCCCTCATGTTGTGGATGTTAAAATGGAACAATCTTTCGTGCTGATGAGTAAATTATTGCATTTCGTAAGCCTGATAATAACAACCTCCATGTCCACCTTGTTAAGCCATGCTATGCGACAAACCTCCAACGCTGATTTAGGATTTAGAGTTTAAGGTTCAACATTCTCATCCTGAAAACTAGCATTTCCAAAACAGAAAGACGAGGTTGCAGAAAACGTCCCCAGCTCCTGGAGTACACAAAAGAGAAGAAGTCCATAAAATCAATGCTCAATTACTCAAAAGATAAGGAGCGACCAAAAGGGAAGTGAATTAGATCGAAGCTCAAACGATAAGAAGAAGAAGAAAAAGAAACTCGATTCATTGAAATGAAAAGCGAAGATAAAGACGCAACAATTTTTTACGAATTGGAAGGGACAATTAGAGAAAAGGATAACAAAGACTCATTGAAAATGATGACTAAAAAGAAGAAGAGATGCTGATAACTTATTAAAAGTTGAGCTTTCATGGAGGAAAATGATACGATAATAACAGAGCAATTAAAATAAATTGATCCAATAAAATAAATCAGAGCATGGTCTAATTTTAATTTTATTATACATAAGAATCATGTTTTTATTTCACTATTTTTAGAAAATTCATATGGTGCAACAATGAAATTATGGCTGTGTGACCTTGTGATCATGAGTTTGAATAACAAAAATAATCTCTTATAATACATGATAAAAGTATGTGTGATCCAACTCTTCTATGCCCTTTTAATTAAAAAAAAAACTTAATATAGGATGTAAAAGACAACAAATTCAATTTTTAATGAAATTTAATCTCTACTTAGAGTGTATTTTTTTTCCCTCTTGGGAAACCGTTCTTGCTGCATGAGTATCTTAGAACAAACAGGTAGATTTCAACTAACAAGTAGCATGCAGGGTGGTAAAAACAGTGGAACTTGAGCAAACCTAGCCGCTATTGTTAACTCAGTGGATGGATTGAAAAGGGTAAGAAAGTGAAGGAATGGGAAAAATATAAGCTACTTAATTAAAAATGCTTACTTTCCAAATAGGTATATCCATCGATGCACTTTCATTCGGTATTCAAGAACATGAGCATTCTGAAGCGCACGCTTGTGCATTTTACCAATCATGATGACTCGGCAGGATTTGCATGCTTTCTAGTCTTCTTACGTGTTTTTGTCGACCGTCTGCTGGGAGAAGAAAGAAACAAACTTGAGAAGAAAAAAAAAATCAATCATGAACAATATGAACATGACCCACTTTTCACAATCTCCACCAAAACTCAAAACTCCATTGCAATGCAAGCCAGTATTGTATAGTGGTAACAATATTCAAGCTAAGAGTAAGCATAAATTGGGGAAGGGAATACCTCTTGGTGGATTTTTCAGCAGCAGCAACACCCTTCATTAATGTGTTTATATTTCCCTTCTTGGTGGATCTTTCAGCAGCAGCAATCCCCTTCATTAATGTGTTTATATCAACTGATCGCTCATGCATGATCTTATCATGATAAAACTTGCTTCCAATCTCTGTTAATTCTTCCTCTACTTCTTCCAGTGTCTGGTCCACGTTGAGCTTGATCTGCCCTTTTCTAATAACAGTGACACTAAATCCATTGGCTTTGGCTTCTCTAAAAGCATCCTGCAATGAATTTATCGATTTCACTGGGAAGAAAATGCATTGTAAAATTGGTTATCAATTTATATCATAAAAAACAAGAGCTCTTAAGCTGATCAGCTCCTTTGAACAAGGCACTTAAAATTGATTCAAAATTCTCATAGTTAGGAACTCAGTCCAATGGTCTCCAGACAGGAGTAGCAGGGAGAAGATCATTTATGTAAATTTGCTATTAGCGATGTACAAAAAGAGCTTTGGTGCTCACAAGCACTAACAGAACAATTCTAATGCCCATGAGACAGGAGCAAGTCAGGCAAACGGAAAGGTTCCACTCCATCTTTCAGTTATATTTGGTAGAAAATACTCGAAACTAGCAACTTGATCCATGCCCATACATGATCAACCACCCATACAAATCAGGAAGTCATAAACATTTCTCATGACCACCCATACATGCTCAATGCATTCAACAGAGGATGTTGCTCTGGGTTCTCAGAAACCTATGGTTTTCTGACAGGCAATTTTCCATAAATTTTTCATGCATGTGAGCCTATCCGAGAACAAGATCTCATTTTTGTGGATTAGGAAGTCAAGAACTGCATGTTTCTCATCACAAGAAGCAGCAAGTAAAGCTTATTTTCTGAAAAAAGTGAATTAGGGTCTATGCAGACAGTTCATGAGAGTCCAATATGGTCCATTCATGCCAGCACCAAGAGGTAGACAGTTCAGTTCTCTTTATAGGTATTGAGAAAAGAAGTATTTAATTAGACCCTTTAATACTAGTTTGAGTTATTGACCTAAGTAATTGATATATCAACTCTCACATGTATCAACATCAAACTCCAGGGTTCAAATCCCTATAAAGTAAACTCACTATTAAGGTCTATTATAACAGCTAGCTAGATCTTCCAATTTACACACCAGAGACAGTCTTATGTAGGGTCGTCACGCTAAAGGAGATCGGGAAAGAGGTTTGGCTGAGAAGGATTGCGATAGGGTATCTCTCTCTACTGCCATTATTCACGGTTGGCAGGCAAAGATCTCATTTCTTGAGCCCAAGGTCTTATGTATTGCCCTTGAAATTTGTGTTCACATTGTCAGATGTTGTCATGTCTGAGCCATGACATTCACCATGAGGTTCAACTATGTCAAGTTGGATCACAAATCAATGATGTGGTGGGTTTGAAGGAGGCAGACCACTATTACAAAGGCAACAGAATGGGGTCATGGTGGGATATGCGTTGAGCTTCCATTGCTCAAAACAAAGTGGTGTGACACTAGAGTGGTGCACTGCTTAACTTGTCCTTGGCTTCTTCCACAAGGCACTGTGAGACTATAAATAATTGGAGGAGTATTAAGAATATAAATAATTGGTTCATTTCTTAACAACTTGAGCCTTTGAGATACATTGTTAGTCATGCAACTTTAATAATATTTTTGCACAAAACATCATATATAGTGTGCTCATAAGAAAAAGAATGTTAGAACAATTATATAAAATGAACTAAAAAATAAGGACAATTACAAAAACAAGGTTAAATACAGATACTAGAAATTTTGCTACCTTTGGAGGCCGAGCAACAACAAAAGCTTTACCACTTCCAAGCATATCCATGTGGGCCTGTAAAATATAGCAGACGTTCTTAGAGTCTCCTGCATCCTCAAAAGCAATCACATGATATTGCTTTGGATTCAGTTCAAGGTCTGCTGCCATTTCAAGTGAATAAAATCCCATTTTTGGAACACCTTCTTCAACAGTATATAGTTCAAGGCACTGTAGACAGTAATTTGAATCAGAAATAAATTGTAAACACCTGGCAATAACAGTAAAATCAAAATGACTATACATGGACAGCTTATGAATTCTATGAAACTAACAAGGTAAAATAATCATTTACCAGTACGCATGGAAGATCTAACCACCATAGGTAATCTTCTTCTTTTTCTTCAGCATATTCTCTGTATTTGCTGACAACTGCTGGTACACCGAACATTTCAACTTCCTGTTTAACCTTCTCTAACTTCTTTTCAATGTACCTACGCCTTCTTGTGGGTATCTTTTTCATCAAGTCAGCCATATCTTGTGTATCTTTCTCAGTGATCCATCTGTCCAAATCCTTTCCCATCTCTCTCATAATGGCCTTAATCTCCGGATCTTTCTCTGCATTATAAATTTCAAGGAAACCTTGTGACCATTTCTTGGTATGTTGCCAATGTTCTTTTCCATTCTTTTTTCCTGGTCTTATATTACCATCACTGCTCTCAATTAGTGATTTAGATTTCATGGAAGATGCATCTAGTGGCAATCTTCTGATGCCCTCGACTGAAGCACTGGATACGCCCTGAGAATTTGGCAAATTTTCTGTTTTTTGATGTTTGATTTCTGCGACGTCCTCCTTAGTAAAGATTGGTTTCTGATATCTAAGAAATTCAGGATTTCTGTCAACTGGAGGAGGGGCTTTCCAGCGGGGAATTATTTTTTCCAGTGGATCATTCAAGCTGATACCATCTGATTTAAGGAAACATAAAAATAGAAACACAATAAATCCACAATATTTATCTGAACTTAATAAAGTTCAGATTACATGACATGGAATTACAAGAAATGGATATAGAAATACCTGCTCCATAATCAAGGTTTTCAATTCTGGAGTGTACCCATTCATGGACACGCAAAAGCTCTCCATTCACCTTTTCAACTTTGCTTTCTAATCCCTTGAAGAAGACAAGCTTATCTTCAGCATCCATAGAATCGAAAGGATCCTTACCAGCCAGTTCATTGTCTCGAACCTGAAATACAATTCGCTGCAGCCTTTCATCATTCATCCATTCAAGTTCACTGTCAATGTCTGTCAACCTCAGTTCGCTAATGTGGGAACTCAAATTTGGTGGCTGCTGCATATTCTCTTTTGCTACCATGTAATTTTCCTTGAATCCAGCTCTCATTTTAGCAATCACTGGCTCAAATTCCTGAAAGTTCTCTTCAATCCAACTCCTTCCAGCATTTAGTTGTTTTCCTTCAGTACTGAAGCCAATCTCACCAGAATCAGTTCTCGAATTTCTTGAACTACTGGTGTTCTGACCTTTAGTTGAAACGTCAAAAGCATTGGTAGCAGCCTGTGGTGGTTCTAATTCTCCTAATATATCATCAAATTTAAGATTCATATCCAGTGTTTCTGAAATGGACTTCAAAGTAGGGTCAAAACCTGATAGAGTCAAACTTTCATCTTGATCCAACTTGGATGTTCCCACCACCTTATTTTCTGTAACTGGACCAGATTTATCAACTGGAATGTCTGACTTGGTAAATTCAAACGGAAGACGCTGTGTCTCTTCACTAAACTTGTTCATGTCCTTCAGAACAACTAGCTCTTCAGGCTGACCTAGTTGATCATCTTTTAGAGGATTCGTACTCAATGTCTTCACCTCAAAAGTACTGGTTGCAGGGTATTCTAATTTTAATTTTTCATCAGAAGTATTCAAAGTGCATCCAACCCTCTGATCCTCCACATTTTTTTCTTCCTCACTCAGATTCCTCATTTCTGGAGTGCTTAAATCAGTTTGTAAATCAGCACCATTTACAGCCTCAATAAACATCTCTCTTGAATTCAATTTGACACCAGTATTAGAATCAAAAAGTTCAAAAGATCCACTAACAGTTTTGTTTGTGACAAACAGTTGATCAGAGTCATCAGATAAACCATCCAAAATTCCCCCTCTCATTTCATAATCCTCCATATCCATAGTTACCTTACTTTTTGTAGCATCATTCACATTTTCTTTATTTATGGAAAAATTATCTACATTAGGCCTTTTCAGAAGAGGAGCAGTAACAGAACCATCATCATAGAGATCCTTGCATGAATCAACATGGAAATTTTCTGATGTTTCAACCAAATTAAGGTCTTCAATTGTTCCAGGACTTTCATTATTCGTACCTTTATCCCGATACAAGTGATTCAAAGAACTAATTCCTGCTGATTGACCCCCATCTTGCACTTCTTTGTCAGACTGTAACATATCAGATAGCACAACACCTCTTTTGGAAAGGTATTCCCTAGCTTCCTTAACTGATGTTATGATTCTTGGCTTATTTCCAGATCCACTTCTAGTACAAACTTCAGTTGAGCTACTACTGTTTATCCTCTCTTCAACAGGAGAACTATGAAAGGCATTCTCCATGTTTTCATTGCCAACGTTACTTGATTGAGCTCCGCTTGAACATCTTATTGCTTCCTCATGGCAGTCATCCTCATTGTTCAGTCTGTCATCATTATCTTGCAGTGAACTTGATGATTCTTGATAGCTAGTACTGCTTAAACGTTCAGCAGCACTATTATTTCTAGATAAGTCCTTGTTCTTTCTATCCACATGAAACTCAATGCCAGTATCTTGATGCATATGTGGATTATCCATGGAAGTTATATCAACATTTGAAGCTTCGCCATTAGATTCAATTTCTAAAACAGCATTCTTCTGATTAACAAGACATGATTTATTATCATTTCGTGACACAGAATCAACTTCGATTTTCTGAGAAGTTTCAGGTTCAGAAATATCCTTCTGTTCTTGTTCTCTTATCCTCCTTGCCATTTCTCTGATTTCTTTTACTTTCTCATTAAAATCAGGAGTTTGGACATATAAGTCACTTGTTGAATTTATCATGAATGATTTCTCTGTTGATGCTTTTGCTTCCACAATGCTCTTCATTAGTTCATTCTGATCCAACCGTGGCCGACTGAACACAGGCAACTCAGGTGTATCATCAAGAATTTTGATGCTCCCCTTCTCCATGTCCTCCCTCTCCATCCGAAGCTTTATCTTTCTCCTCAGCATTTCTGCCTCTTCCCTAGACAATTCTACTTGCTCATTCTGCACAAACAACTTCATTGTGGCCCACAGAATGCAGAAACCACATAACAATGTGAAAACCCTATTAGGAAACATCTTCAGAATTGGTTGAACCTGAAGAGAGACAGAACGAAGGCTTTCAGAAAAAGATTTCTTTTCATGTGGAATAAACTTAACCACTGAACTATTTTTGGGAAGTGCATACTCTCCGCTCTCTATCATTCTAGCAAAAAGATTTGCACGAAAGATCTTAGAATTTGTAACAGTACACTCCTCCAACTCATCCTTCTCTTCAAGAGACCATGTTTGGACTCTGCTTCGTTTAATGATTTCATTCTCATTCACCAAGACCTTAACAACCTTCCTATCAGAATCTAGATAAATCGTGAATATATGACCTTCCCCTACTCCCCAAAACTCTGAATCCGCATTGTACTGATCAACCCAATTCTCCAATTTATCCCACAAAGCTGACTTAGTTTCTGGCAAATTCCCACCCCCGGAGCCTAGTTCTTCGCCCACTTCATTCTTGCCCTCAGCATCCATCTTTGTGCAAAATCCCTCCACCTGAGGTTTGCCATCCTCGGACAGCTCCAAATGAGTAACCGAATCCAGAGAGTCAGGAACTCTACGCACCTGCTCTGCAGGAGGAGGAAGAAGCTTATCCCTCAGCGTGTTGCGCCGCCGCCTCAACGGCCGCTGTAGTCGTGCTGAAATTTTCAGAATTCCTCCACTGCTGTTCCTAGAAATGCACGGGCAGCTCCAAGATGGGAATTTTAGGAAAAGAACGGAAGAGCTTCCGCCTTCCGTCAGCTGATTCTTCTTCCACGGAGCCAATACGGACGAAACTGACCTGGAGGAGGAGAGTCTGCAGAAAAAGTTGGTACCTTTGAGCCATGCCGCGGCGGAGGCATCCATGGGAGGAGGCTTCCAATCGAGGGAAAGAATAGGGGGAGGGAGAGGCCTTGTGAGAGTTGTCCTGGTAAGCGAACACTGTGCATGAACGGATCGAGGGTTCGACGGATTGCGTAGGGCGGCAACGGTAGCGCCGGCCGAGGAAATGCTAAAACCCCGACATAGATCACAAGGATTAGGGCGACGATGGGTCGATCAGATTGGGTCATGTCAAACCACATTCTCAATGAATTCGACCATTCTTTTATTTTCGCTTAGCAAAAAAAAAAAAAAAAAAGAGTTTTTGTTTGTTGGACACGAAATCCACAGGCTCCTTTACGATGACCTACTCAACCCAACCGTTTCAGATCTTTATGTATTCTACAGGGTCCTCGCGACTACTGAGGGAAAGGAGCGATGATGGTGCCGAATTTCATATCAGATCATCATCTGATCGCGTGCCGGGACTCCGTCCGTCGACTCGGTGCCCAGATTCACTCGCCGTCGTGCACCAGTCCGATTGCCCGCATGCCGATCTCGAGGTCCGCTGCAGCGACGAGGAGATCGACGGCCTGCACCGGCTCGAGGATGCCAACCAGCTCCCGCAGCGTGCGCAGGCGAAGCTCGTCGGCCCTGCGCATGACGCACCCCAGCGCCGCCACCTTCGCCTCCATCTCCGCATCCGACCGAGGGAACGGCTCCGCCACGCCCTCCTGAAAGGACGCCATCTCCGCCCCTACCTCCACCTCCTCCCTGAGAGTCCGCCGCTGG
>JBAMHZ010438001.1:0-10317 GCA_037177395.1 Alpinia galanga | reverse complement strand
CCTAGACCTCAGCCTTCTAGCTACTTCCCTCAGCCTCACACCTCAGCGATGCCCTGATCTCATGCTCGTCATCCTTTACATTAGCCTTCTAATACTTCCATCAACCTAGTCTTGTTAAGTGCCAAGAGTCACGCTCTTGAACTTTCCCTTGCCAACCCATGTTGGATTTTTCCTTTGCCAAGTCGAAACTTGGATTTCACTGGCCAAAACTCCACCCTTGGACTTCTCTTTGCCAATACCATGTTAGACTTTACTTGCCAAGTATCTATACTTGGACTTTTCCAATTGCCAACTCAAACTTAGAGTTTCCACCATGACATATATAGTTAAACTATATTGTCAAACATGTTGACCAACCTCATGTTATCTAATATAAGTTGTCAAATATCAAAACTCAACTCAATCTCAACTCAAATATAGTCAATTATGAGCTGAATCGATTGCACTAACAAGAGCAGGGGTCAAATAACTAATAAACTAGATAGGCAAACTGAGCGTATCTAATAAACCATACAAGTCAAATAGATATTTTACCGTTTAAAAACACTCTTTATTTATTAATTATAACATCCTTAATTCTTTAAGATAGTATATATAAAACTCTAACCATATAAAATCGAAAAAGAATCTATTATACATAGTTTTATCTTACTTTATAAAAAAAAATTATTTTAAAAGCTCAAAAAATTCCCTTTCAAACATACTTAATTCCTATGAATCAAAAATTAAAAAAAACAAAAAGAATATATTATCTATTTCATCCTATATATTATTATTCGACCAACTCAATTTACAAAAATGAAGACTTGGAAATTTCCATACCCGTTATCAAACATAACCAATTAAATAACTATTCCATATTTTCTATTAATTTTCATATATATTTTATTGCGACCATTTTCACTCGTGAAACAAACTTTATCAAAAGGGAGTTATTTTTAGAGTGCAACTTGGAAGAAATTATAAACGTGTATACAAAATTTGAAACTAAGAGAATGTGTTCGATTACTAGGAAAAATATATAACTTCATATAAATAACAAAATGAAAAAAGGAAAATATAAACATAAGATTACAATTTTTTTTTAAAAGTACTAATTAAAAAAATTAAACTTCACACTCTAAGTTGAAATGATCAGTTCTGACAGCCACATGCACTGCGTATTTAAAATCCTTCCTTTACAGATAACCAGTTCTGATATGCTAGTTTCACTTCAAATAACACGTATATTACAGGCAAGATAACTTCAAATGGATGAAGAAATATAGTGAATTCATCCATCAAGTAGTTGAATTAGCGATAATGATCCATCCAACAACACCAGCTGTCACCAGTCACTGGAGAATTGGAATTGAAAAAGTTGCATTAGGATTCAGTTGTTTAAGGTAGGTTAAGCCCTTGACTCCTGAAAGAGAGATTACTGAACGACACCAATTAGAAGATATGTATACCTGGTGGTAGCAATCTTGATGAATGACCTTCTGGGTGCTTGGATTAACCGTCACTGTGCATGAAACTTTACTCTGTGAAAATGTAAAGAGCAAGAAGTGAATGCTATTCAGATACAGGCTACAGAGAGGGGGGAGGAAAGGAAAGCAGAGAATCAATGTAGAATTGAAAAAATATAAACCATGACCATACATTTTAGTGAAAGAGTGACTCAATGCTACTCGAGACATTAAGGCTGATGGAATGAACATCACAGGGATAGGTTGGTCGAGATGCAGATCAGTTGACTAAGGACAACACAAGACTTGTGAGTCGTTATGAGTAATTTGTATAGTAAATGCAGCGCCTTCAGCCAATGGAGCGAAATATCAGATAAGTAGTCATTGAGAATGAGATCACTGTTCTCAAACTGCTACAACACAATGGAATGAAAGTGAATCCTTTTGGGGGTCAAAAGTCTCAAACATTTGATCATGTTGAATTGCAAGTAGAGGCACAAGGAATCCTTCTCACAGCAACCAAGCATTTAGTCGCATATCCCTAATGGGGTCAAAAGTCTCAAGCATTTGAGACTGTCGAAGTGAAGGTCGGCAGAAGCACAATGTGTCAAGGCACCCAAACATTTAGTTGGGAAATCGAATCACAAATGATGTTCGGAGGCTATAGAATCAAAAATCTGATGATGTTGAATTAAAAGAGAGTAGAGGCGCAAGGAGTCCTCAGAGCAACAAACATTAGTTGCGATTATAATCATATACAACTTTTACAGGGAAAAAAATCTCAAACATTTGGTTGTATGGAAGTGAACTTGAATAGAGGTGCAAGGAAATCTTTCCCATTTTCAATTTCTCAACCTTTTATGTTTAGCTTAACCAATTTCTTCTTGATTGTCTTCTGACAAACAAATATATAATTCCAAAATCAAGAGGAATTGGATCTCAACAGGTCATATTGGAACGGTAATTCCCTAGAAGGAGCTGTGAAAAATATATAAAAAAACAAAACGTTCAAGGTGCTGAAAAGGAAGCAAGATCAAGCCTTAGCAAAATTTACCTCAACGGGGACATCAAAGAAGAAGAGCCGCATCCTGCCCTTAATCTCGGTTACTGTGCCCAGAGGCAACGATCCCCTAGCAAGATCCTCGACCAAATAGACGGCATCACTCAACACCCGGATCCCGTCGAGCTTGAGCTTGGCATGGATGTACGAAACCCCTCGAGCCCTAATATGGCCACCGCTTGAAGTGACGAAGCCAAGCTGCCTTCCCCGGTACCCTAGGGAGACCACGATGGAGCGGTAATTGACGGCGAAAAAGGCCGGGTTGCGGATTCTGATCTCAACACCCATGGAGATGCATATAGAGGCGTCGGGTGTGACGTTCACACGGATGTCATCTAGATCGAGGCCGGCTACAGTGAGATCGGGCTCGGAGGGCCAGAGGAAGAAGGCAGCGGATAGGAGGAGGAGGAGGAGGAAGGCTAGGGAGAGGAGAGTAGATGAGGAAACGAACGAACCAACACACCGAAAGCACCCACAGCATCGGGGACGCTGGCGGCGTCGTCTGGGGTAGACGGGCAGCAGGACGTACGCCTGGGGATCCGGGCAGGAGGGATCCTGGAAAACGGCGACGGAGGAGGTCGCGGCTGGGATGCCGTAGCATGTCTGCGCCGACGATGGTAGAGGAGAAGGAGGCTGCGGGAGGAGTGGCGCCGCCGGCTCGCCTGTTTTCTCGGTGAAGGTCATGAGTTAGACTACTTCGACCTCTCTGTCTCTTTCTCCCCTTCCCTTCGTCTCCGGTTTCTTCATTTTATCTATTCATAGTAACGAAGCTTTTCCAACCCTCGCCCAATTGGATTCTGTTCCTTCGCGACGAATAAAATCCAACTGAGCCACTCGCTGTGGATTTGGTTCGTTTGAAGATTGGGCAGCAATATAAGTCCAGTAAAAGCTTAAGATTTTGTATAAATCTGTGTCCGATACCCGTATTAAAAAATTTGTGTATTTTATTGGACGAGTGAATGAACTATGAATAGGGAGCCTATCCATTTTCAAACTTATGGCCATCTCAGGTCATTGGTTTTTTTTTTTTTTTTTGGTTTTATAATTGATGTACCAGAGAAAATCTCATGTAGCAATTCCTCTAATCTCATATGGATGAGCTCTATATTTCTCATCCATCTAGACGTTCACACAGATTTTTTAAAACTCTTTGGTCGATTCCTTACTACTATGTATTTATGGATTTTCTCTCAAATATAAATTGGTCTCTTAAATGTCAAGTATGTAGAACTAGCATCCATTTTATTTATCCTCCTTCAGTAGGGATAACTGAGGAGACTATTAATGTAACAGTTTCACGTTTTTCAAATAGAGATATCTTTATTCAGTCACACTCCTCTCTTGTTTTTTTCAACATTAATATTTGATAATTCATAATCAAAATAGTCATCATATGTAACTATCCTAATGGGATGGACTGTCAAAAATAATGTACTTTGTCGACGATCCAATCATACTAGGCATACGAGTTTGATGTTGTCTCTTTTAGAGCATCCACAATGGATGTGTTAATGGGGTGTTATAATGTCCCCTTGATGTTAACATCATTGTGAAAGGATGTATTCATTTGAATGCGGGCGGACACACTCTAAGTGTGTATTTTTTTTTATTTTTTTAATTATATTTATTAAAAAATTATAAATTAAATAAAATGATTAATTTTTTAACGGCTATTTTACTATTTTTTAAAAAATAGTAAAAATATTTTTTTAAATGTAAGCTTATTATTAAAAATAATAATAATTTTAATATTTTAAAACATTTTTAAAATGTATTTATTTAATATAATATAATTTTAAAATAATTGAGTCGACTGTGAAATCTATAAATAATGAGTATTAATGTTAAAAGAAATATAGATGAAGAAAATATATTGTTATAATGAATATGTAATAATAGATTCTATATTTTTTTTTATGAAGCAGAAGATATTATAATGAGAGTTAATTATGGATGCCCTGTCATATTGAATTATACGAGATAATATTTTACATATATATAATTCCCAAAGCTAAACAAGTCGATGGAACGTTGCATCCGAAACCTAACCGACGAAACTTCATGCGCACCACAATGTTTCAGTTGACTCACCACGTGTTGTTTGATTCGTTGCGCTTTAAAATTCGAGTCCAGGTCAACTTGACAACTTTGCATATGTATTTGATCGCCAAACTACGCAAAAAAAAAAATAATTTTAGTTGCATACTTCCAAAATGTGTACGCCCAAAAAAATTAAAATGCTATTAAAGATTAGAGGAAGTTTTATTTTGCCCCTTTTGTTTTATTGTCTTTTTTCTATTACGTCCCTATAGTCTTCAAATCGCTATTTTACATCTTTTGCTCTTAATCACTAGATGAAATGTTCTTGTTTTTTTCAGTCCAAATATTTATATTTTTACAGAGCCGACTAATCTTGAAAGAGAATGATCCGTCCTTAATTTATCCACGAGATAAATTAAAAAACATTCATAATAACCTACTAATAGAGCTGTTAAACGAGTTGATCTACGACAGAGTAAAGTAACTCATAGTAATTTAATATTCAATACGAAGAAGTAGACTGGCCCGCTATTCTAATGGATTAAAAAATTCTTAATTCAATTCAAGACGAGTTACAAATTATATTGATTAATTTATGGATTAAAAAAAATCTCTAAAATTATTCTTTTACTTTCTCTAAAAAAATATTATCATGAAATATCATTAGCATATAACCTAATTTCATTTGAAAAAACTAAGAGTTCAACTATAGATATTTATTTTTCCTTTTAATTAAGTAATTCAATTCGCTTAATATAATAAATACACAGATAGACTAAAAATATTTTACGAGATAAAGAGAAAAGGGTTTTATTTTCTCAAATATGTGAGCAAAACTAAGTTAGTTATAAGTCGATCAATTTTGACTTGCAACTCACATGATATGTTTAGATTAGCCTAATGATGGATTAATAAATTGCATTCAATCTATTTAAATTATTTAATGGAATAGACAATTTTAATGGATTCAATTCAAATTCATAGCTCTTTCCATCAACAGTCAATCTCTATAACTGTTGCTGGCTGAATGATCCAAGAGGAGGACAGGGCTGATCACACGCACAGGGACGACGTCCGAGAAGAGCACCTGAAACAGATCAAGAAAGAACGCGGGGGCATGTCGGAAGAGTTCCGACGTCGCCTCTACGATGCTCAAGTCAGAGAGCAGGAAGAGGTGAACGAAGATGAGTGAGAAGAAGAAAATCATATCTCTTCCGCTGACCCAGGTTCCCTTTATATACAGGCGCCCTGACAATAGAGTGTTCGGACAACATGTCCTGCCATCGACATGCTTCTGATAGTGGTCAGGGATGAAGGATGTCATATCCCTATTAATGTACCCCTAGTGAGGGGACATCCCTCTAAAAATGCTAGGAACAGCAGGCCGTAGGGCACCCATACCTCGTCTCTGTCAGTACGGTGGGATAGGTAAGATAGAGATTTTCTTATTGTCGAGCCGCATAGGATTTGACATGATATGCCCTGAATAGAATATATGATATAAAAAACCTTTTAGAACAACAGGATTATAACTCTCCTGTCGAGACATAAAAAGGGTCTTCCGCCGATACATTGATAGGGGTCTCCTGCCGAGATATGAATAGGAGTCTCCTACCGATAGGGGTCTCCTACTGAGATATGAATAGAGGTCTCCTGTCGAGACATGAATAAAGGTCTTTTTATTGAGACATGAATAGGGGTTTCCTATCGAGACATGAATTTGAGTCTTCTGTCGAGACATGTATAGAGGTCTTCTACCAAGACATAAAAGACTATCGGGTCCGTTATCCTGTTATGCGGCCAGGCTAAGCCCGAGCTTAGTAACCTTAGGTCAGGAACAATTTAGGTCGTGAACAGTTTCCACCCGTATTAATAGCTTTCACTTCACTGAAAATTTATCGTAATAAAGATTTAAACGGTAGTACTATAAAAATTCATCAAATATTTTACCCTGATACTTTCACTCCACTGTAAATTTATCGTAATAAAGATTTAAACGGTAGCACTATGAAAATCCATCAAATATTTTACCGTTGCATTGTGCCCGAGCCAAATGTTCTTGCCTTGTTATTGGATCAAAGTTGATTTCCGATCAATTCAGATGATGTCATGGGGCTAGAAAATGATGGTACGTATTTCTATAATTGATTGAAACTATAAGGCGTAAATGATAATTAAAAAAAAATCTTAGGGTCAATTAAAATTTTTCTCCCAAGAGTTTTTTTTTTCCCCCAAAATTTTCTCGGGTCTATCGAAGACAAGTTGTCATGTCAGGACGTGGGACTGATGACCAAAGTAAAGAAAATAAAAAAGCCGTCTAAACGACGACTGCTGAGCGACCGGCTTCTCATTGCCGTTTGATCAAGATCCTAAGGATGAGAATTAATGATCTTCTTTTCAGACGAAGCCATCGACGTTGACTGCTTCTCGACGCGCTCCACTGACTCCCGCTCATTTTAAATCCGGAGCCGTCTTCAATGGCGGAAATCCGATCTCGTAACCTCCAGATCGGCTTGGCAGTTTGTCGGTTTCATCTTCTTCATCCGTCAGCACGTGATTCTCCTGGCGAAGACCTACTGATTGGTCATGGTTTCGTTTTTTTTGGTGGAGAAAAGGTTGGATTTTGAGGCATTTCCCCCTATTTCCTAGGTCTTAATGTGAGAGATGTGGGAGAAGTGCTCCTCCTCCGGGAAATTTCAAGTTTTTCAGTGTCGCCGATGTCTGGCGGCGTTTTTCCTGTCCCACAAAACCCTATTTGTGGTCATCTGGAGCTTGGTGTTCTTTTACCTGCTACGGTGGAGGACGAGATGCGTAGTTGACAGCGGGTTGTCCGTTCCCCATCTAGGGCTCTCTAATTCGTCCGATTCCTTCGCGCCGAGGTTGCCTCAAATAAAGATTGACTCCACGCCTCCCCCGGTGGCGGTTAATTCGTCCGATTTGTCAATACCGCCGCCATCGCAAGCACGATCCGGTCCCGTCTTTCGTCCAGTGGTGTTCAATTTGTGCGATTTCGGCGCGGTGGGAAATGGGAGGACCTTGAATACGAAATCGTTTGAGCTTGCTGTGGCGGCGATAGCGGAGCTTGGGGAGAAGGGAGGTGGGCAGCTCGACGTTCCGGCTGGAATATGGCTCACAGCTCCATTCAATCTGACAAGTCATATGACTCTTTTCCTTGCCGAAGGTGCTGTTATTCTTGCCGTGGAGGTAAAAGCGCTCCTCTCATAACTCTCTCATAGGCTCTGGAAAACGCTGCAGTAAATGTTTCCATGCAAAATAATGATGAAAATCATTTTAAAAAATTCGTAAAATAGAACTTATTTAGCACTTAAGAGACAATTGAGCCTTCAGCATTAACTGAACCAACTCAACGACTGTGTCCCAAAGTCTTCATGATGCAGTAGTTTGACCTGAAAGTTCTCTGGATCAATGATTTAGTACATCTGTGAAAGATGAGGCGTGTTTATTTGGGTAGGGGCTTTCACTAGGAACAAAAAGGCTTTAATTTACCTTTTTCCTCTGTCTCATTTACTGACTGTGATAAATGCAGTAGAAATGTTAAGATGATAACTATAAAGGAATTGCTTGTGCAGATGTGTTCATTCTGTGTCTATGCTGCAATGAGCTAGAATACTAATACTGATGCTATCTCACATTGACGAATAATTTTATTTTCTGCTACGTTTAGTATTCATGACCTCAATAAAGTAGGGCCACGCGTGCAGGAAGTGAATAACCATAACAGATTGTTGAAATCTCATTTTGAAGCTAGCAAGTTAAAAGCTGTTTTCATTTTTTTCATTGTCAGTTTGGAAAACTCACTCTCCATGTTATAGTCATTGCATAGGTTCCATCAATTTGGTAATGAGGAATAACATGATCTTTCTTTTAAAAGAAAAGAAGCTTCTTTTTCTAATTGGTTTAATTTTTCTTTTGAAACTTTTCCAACCAATAACCAAAATTTGTTTATCGTCGAATTAATTTGAGAGAAGCAATACCCATATTGGAGGAAGGAGGATATAACCCTTTGTTTTTGTTCTGAACGACTGAATGATGGTGTGTTCTTTCATCTGGAAAGTTATATAGTTACCTCATGATTTTAGCTTTTCTCATGTCAATAACATTTTACATTGGTCTTAGTAGAAAAGGATCGGGTAATCCTTTTCCAGTTAACATCTTAGAATACTGCACAAAATTTTGTCACTTTGTTTAGACTTTGCAGAAATACATTAGCTGATGAATTAGAGGAAGAGATGCGTTCTTCCTGTTGCAACCAAGTGAGAATTTAGACCACATTATAATACAACGAAAGAGAACAGAAGATGACCTTTTTGATTTAGAATTTATTTTTGCCAGCACCATTGGTACAAGATGTAGTTTACCTCATTTAATTATTTTGTAATTCTTGGCCCAGAAAAAGATGATAATCTCAAAAGCAATTGGTTAGTATCTATTACCACCAGAGGCACTCTCAATTATAGTTATTTTGTATCTTATGTAGCTTCTTGCATTATTCTTGTCACCACCATTTCCTATGACAAACGTTGTTGTATAAATTGTGTTTTTCTTTCATGAAATATAAGCATTTTTTTCTTTCTATTTAGCATTTCTATATAAAAATTGATACCTTAATGGTGTATGCATTCCCATCTTTTAAAGCAATCGCATGATAATTATTTTCATGTGCATATTTGATTAATGAAGATGAAGAAAGTTTAGCACCATTTTCCATTGATAAAACTAAAATGCCCTATTCCTTATATGCATAGTGTTTTATTTTACAAGCGGGCATATCAAATTTATTTTTCAGGATGAGAGATACTGGCCACTACTGCCTCCATTACCATCATATGGCTACGGAAGGGAGCATAAAGGAGCTAGATATGGAAGCCTGATACATGGTCAAAACCTGAAGGATGTGGTTATTACAGGTCAGCGTATGTTTTTATAGTGTCGCTGATTGATCTTGTTTTACACCAAATTCCTGCTTTCTAGTGCCATGACTTTTATGAATTACCTTGTAAGTTTCATTGCTCATATGCCAGTTCCTTTCAAACAGGACATAATGGCACGATAAATGGACAAGGCCAAACATGGTGGACAAAGTTTCAGCAGGGACTTCTTAACCACACAAGAGGACCTCTTTTGCAGCTTATGTGGTCTAAGGATGTTGTCATTTCTAACATAACACTGCGAGACTCTCCTTTCTGGACACTGCATCCATATGATTGCAAGAACGTTACCATCTCAAATGTTACTATTTTGGCTCCTATTTCTGGAGCACCAAACACTGACGGCATAGATCCAGGTAAACTTGATAACATAGGATGTATTATTATCCTCTAGCTAAAATTGAAACAGCCAAACACATTGGCTAACCTGCATCTTCTACGAACAGTTTTGATTCAAGCATTCTTCTCCTGTATCTAATTGCACAATCATTGGATTTTGTTGCCATATTTAAGTGTAGTCTCTTCCGGTTTTCCCTTACTAGTTTGCACATACTTAGCATGGTGTTCTCACAAGTACATCATGACTTGTGTTTCTGAAAATCTGTTTATATGTTCACAGATTCTTGTGAGAATGTGGTGATAGAAAACTGCTACATATGCACTGGCGACGATGGCATAGCAATTAAGAGCGGTTGGGATCAGTATGGCATTGCGTATGGGCGCCCATCTACAAACATCTTAATTAGAAATGTCATCGTTCGCTCTGTGGTTAGGTATGATTTTCTACAGATTCTCTTGCTAATACCATCAATAATAGGTG
>JBAMHZ010437980.1:0-21981 GCA_037177395.1 Alpinia galanga | reverse complement strand
CCACTCCTGCTTGATTCAGATAAAACCGCAGCACCCCACCGTTCGTGCTCTTGAGGTACAGGGCGAAGTCGCACAGGTGGTGGAGGAGACCGTGAAGCCAAGGATCCCCTACGCGCTGGAAAGTGATTCGCGGGTGGAAATAAAGAAGCAGAAGGACGCGTCCTTGAACTTCCTCGACCTCAGATTCGACAAACGCCGCGGGCGCCTGCAGATCCCGGTGATCCACGTCGACGACGACACCAACACTCTGCTCCGGAACCTGATCGCGTTCGAGCAGTGCTACCCGACAATCGACGACCACCTGTCTACCTACGCCTGGTTCATGGACTCGGTGATCGATAGCAGCGCCGACGTGGCGCTGCTGCGGCGGCAGGGCGTGCTGGTGAGCGGGCTGGGGAGCGACGAGGAGGTGGCGAGGCTATTCAATAGCCTGTGCAAGGAAGTGATCGTCAACCCCAACCGGTGCTACCTGGAAAAGACCATCAAGGAGGTGACCAAGTACTGCGACAGCAATTTCAACCGCTGCTGCGCCACCCTCAACCACAACTACTTCAGCAATCCCTGGGCGAGCATCTCCGTCGTCGCCGCCATCATCCTCTTCGTCCTCACCTTCATCCAAACCCTCACCTTCATCCAAACCCTCTATAGCATTTGCAACTCTTGCTATAAAGCTTAGACCGACATCCTACGTCGCTTTTTGTTTGTCTAGGGCAATTTCCTTCCACTTGGAGTTGGTTTGTAGTCCATATGGCGATTTGTGTATGAAGCTGTCCTTTCGGGCTGACTTTTGTTTGAGGGAATTTTGGGTTTGGAGTTGGTTTGTTATCCTTATTGATAATAAAATTTGACTTCCCAGAGCTATTTAATTCGTTCCTCTATAGCCTTTTCCCTTTTCCCTTTTCCCCTAGTCTATTTGATAATTTCTTATCATGTCATTTCAAGTTAATAATTATAATAAAACTGAAAGTATATACATATATTAGTAGTTCTACGTTTTCTTTTAAAACATTAAAAAGTTGATGCTAAATGATTAGTTGAGAGAGGAAAAAAAAAAACACAATCGATTTAAAATTTGTAGTGGCTGACACTTTGTTTTCCCGACTTTATGCTACTTTCCCCCAAATTAAGCAAAATATTCCCTATTTAACATACCGAGTCATTCTCTAGCCTTTAGCAAACAACAAAGACAAATGGATCGATGGATCTAGTTACGACCAAAAATGAATTGACTATATTGCAAGGAAAGAAGCATTCAGATTGTTAAGAGAACTTACATCCCGTTGAGAGGAAATGAAGAATCCAAGAACAAGTATTCTTCTTGATTGATCAACGCCGAGTTGGGAGATGATTGCTTCATCGAATGAAGTCTCTTCAATCTAATGGCTTGGGAAAGGATATCTGCAGAGAGACAACTACAGAGAAACAACTACAAGAACTCAAATTTATGCAGCCAAATTGAGCATGGCACTCAGAACTGCTTCTCGATTTGGTAAAGCTGGTATCGCACCCCTTTCTGTCACAGTCAAAGCTCCACAAGCATTCGCAAATCTAAGGACTTCTCTAAGCCTTGCTTCATCCTGTGTATGTCAAAAGAAAAGCAAATACATAATACGAGAAGCTTTGGATGCAGCCAAAGACATTAATTTTCATTTGCTTCTCTAAAAGTGGATAATGGTGGTCAGTAATGTTTATAAGAATTAACCACAAATAGCGGTGAGGTGAGACCCCAATCATGGATCCTCATTCACACAGATAACCTTTTCCATCCACCAAATCACAGATCGGATTAGGTTCGCTCTAGTATAATTTTTAACAATTCATCCACATGATGGAATATTAATAACCCATTTTCTATCCAGCCATTAATATTAGTTCGCTCAGTTTTGTAATGATCATCCTTATTCAAAGGATGCTAACTCAATGACTGCAACTCCCAATGTTCTGAACACCTAAATTAGTTGAATATATCTGTAGAAAATGATCATGCACCATATTTGTCTTTTGATAAAGAAAACTTGTTTCATACAAAGAAGACTCACTACTTCGAAGTAAGTGAAGACAAATACCTGGAGTATCGATATGTCTCTTGCTAACTGGGATAATATTCCAGCAACGAAAGCATCCCCAGCGCCGGTAGTGTCCACTTGTTCAACTTTGAATCCACCAACTCTCCCACTGAAGTCCTACATTGATACTCATGATGATGGCAATCAGATATTTAAGTCAATAACAAACAGATAACAAGGCGGGGAATGAAAGAATTGAATCTAATGATTAGAAAGAGGTTCAGAATGAAGTATGGTAAAAACACAATGGGAAGGATAATATAATTTTTCATGATAAAGCTACGGACAAACACAAATCACTTACCTTTGAGTAATATCTGCAACCATCAGGGCCTTCTGTTACGAGTAACAATTTAAGATTTTGATGAAACAATTTCCGCACAACAGCATCATCATAAGGATCTTCTCCTTGTGTTAGAAAGGAAATTTCTTCTTCACTTGTCTGTTTCAATAGATAATCAATTAAGCAAACCAATTGCATGATGAAGGAATATTTTTTTTACAAAAAAAAAAGGCTACCTTGATGATATCAGCTGTATCCCATATACTCAATATTCCATCTCTTGCACTATCAGCAGATGGCCATAATGGGAGTCTTAGATTTGGATCGTATGACAGAAGCACACCAGCCTCTTTAGCAGTATTAGCTGCAGAGATGTGTGCTGACTTGCATGGTTCAGTAATAAGGCTAATAGATCCATAATGGAAGATCTTAGCCTACATAGATATCAGAATGACTATCAGTGAGTAACAGATATTTAGGCATCCAATGATTAAGTGAAAAGATGTGGTGGCTGAAAGATACATCAAATCTCTTCATCAAAATTATTTGATCCTCACTTACCTTCCTAATAAGATCAAGATCCAGTTCTGATTCTTCTAGAAGCATATCAGCACTAGGATTCCGATAAAACATGAATTCACGTTCACCATCACTTCTCAATGTAACAAAAGCTAAAGCTGTACGGGCACCAGGGTCAAATCGCAGCCCCTGATTGTTAACATTATTTTCCTTTAAAATGTCAGCGAGCATATACCCAAATTCATCATCTCCAACCTGTTCATATTGTTCAAAATATTAGGGCCCTTGATGTACTGGCAAGTAGCATGACATTTTCTCTGGTGAACATTACTTTCTGTGAATGTTGCGTCCAACAAGAGAAAAACAGTGGATCATAGGAGAATATTTAAAAAAAGAAAAAAATTGAAATAGCATCATCTTTATCATAAGCCTTGCTGTCAATCTCAATGGTTTGGAGTTGGCTACACCTATATCATCCCTCTACTGAACTTGATTTAAGGTGCAATGTCTCTTCAAGTTAATAAATCTTAGTATAGAGATATTAAGACCCTCTTTCAATTTACAGGAATAAGACTTTTCACAACTAACTATCCATGAAGTATATATTTAAGTGGTTGTGGGAATTCAAGCTTAACATGAAAAAGGTTTCAGTATGAATCAAATAACTGCATATTGGTTTTCTTTATGCAAAATTTATTATGAAAATTTGAAGAACTTTTACTCCATATACTGAGGAGTACTAAAAAAGTTGAAAAATACTAGGGCCAGTATGATCCAGATTAATTATTTTGGTCTAAGCTCATGCAACAAGAGATTGATGATGTTAGATATTAAGCTATATCATTGAAAAATGTAACTACAAATAACACCAAATGAAATTACTTTCCCAATAAATGCCGAAGAACCTCCAAGACGAGCTATCCCAACAGCAACATTAGCAGGTGCTCCTCCAGCTGCTTTCTTGAAAGCCGGCGCTTCAGCTAATGATAATCCGCTAATAGTTGGGACAAAATCAATCAGCAATTCTCCAAAGCATACTACAGATGGAGAATCCTCGTTCTCAGGAGAAACATTAATGGCCGAAACTGCTCTTATACAACCTACAATTAGAAGGAAAACTAAGGAACGGGATTTTGATTAAGAAACAAGTGCACAAATAGCAGAACAAGAAGCATCGGAACGGAAGAATTCGGCATTCGGTTCTAATCGGAATACAGGTAAGCATTTTAAAGTGAATCCCTAACCTGAGCGCTTACGAATCGGAGAGGGCGAGGGCAGAGATAGCCTTCGAGAAGTGAGATTCTCAGAGCGGATCCGGGCGCGAGCACTGGAAGCGACGCCGGGGAAGCAGAGAGCGGCGGCTTGGAGAAGCATCGGAGGAAGTGAGTCGCGACTCCGAGACGGGAGGAGGAGGTCAATGATTCAGCTCAGGAATCAAAAGAGGGCTTTCGCTATTTTCGCATTTATAAACTCGTCGCAGGAGGGAGGATGCGACGAAGGCGGAGACGTCGGTGGCAGGGCGAGAAGCTTCAGAGATGATGCTAGCAGGGGGCATTATTATATGGCTTTGGCATTGGACAGAATACCACGAGGGTTGATCTCGTGTCTCAACTACACAGGAAACAGAGAACGAACCAATGAGATCATTAAACAATCGCGTTACTGTCGACGTCTTTCAATTTCAGGAAATTTCATTTGACACCCCTAGAATTTATCGATTTTTAAAAGTACTCACCATTATGAACGATTTCAATTAGCACCAAACTAATTTCTATGATATGTTTTAAAATTAATTTACATCGACAAAGGTTTAATTTCTAAGGGTGTGTTTATTTCAAGATTATTGTGTATAATCTTAGTTATTCATCTAAGATTATCCACATTAACCTTTTTTGTTTCAGGAAATTAATAATTCTCAGATAATAAAAAATGTCCACCATGTCATCAAAAGAGGCATGCAATTGAAAATCATATTACCTTAGATAAGATAAAATTTTTATTGATTTCAGAATTAATAATTTTTTTTCAAAAATACCCTCTAAATTTTATCAAATCTCAATTTTATCTAAATATAATCAATTGCTTGCGATTGCCATCGTCGATTGTCGGCCACCGTTGTCGCCAATTGTAAGCCACCACCATCATCAGCCACCACCGTCCACTAGCTGTCAATCATTGCAGTCACCTCCGTCGGCCGCCATCAATCACCAATCGTTAATATATTTTAAAGTAAATGAAACTTTATAATTAAATTAAAGATAATATAGTAAAATATTAAACTAAGTTATATATTAAAACCTCTAAATTGATAAATTTTTATTGCATTATTTAGGTTTAAATCAAACAATATAAATTATATTTTATTCTTTATAACTTTGATTACTTAATTACTAAATAATTAAGTAACTAAAATTATACATGATAATTTCAACGTACTTTGGTAAGAACATGAGTTAATTTTTCTTAAAGAAAAGAAAACAGATTTGGAATCTAATTAATTAGCTTGGAGCACGAGTTACGAGTAGTGGCATAAATGAATAGAGTCGTTTAGTATTAAATGAAATAAATATGCAGCTATTTTTGCAAAACTAGTACATCTGGCATCTGTACAATCAATACACACGTAAAAAGCAGTGCAAGTGTCATGTGGTAAAAGCACCCTGTACAATGTCGCGGATGAAGGTTCATGGACTGCGATTCTTCCAGCAACAAAAGTGCCTATATATCATCATATCAAATGTACAAAAATATATTAAAAATGAAAAATAAAAACGATTTGTTTAAGCAACATCCTCATATCAAATGGGACATACATCACATTAAGATGATGCACAGCATAGAAAAGGTCATCAAGGGTTGGATGTGCTATTGATGGTTTGTAGAGAGAGAACAGCACCGGATTTAGTGCCATCTGAGATATGGGAACTAGAATTTAATACGAAAAACACCCAAAAATGGAGGCATAAGAGATAAATAAATGCCAAAACCTGGGCCTTCTGGTTCCTTCTCAGGTATACCATGCCGATGGAGAACATGATATCCAATTGTCGAAGAACGGATCCTAATTGCCTCTGCCCAGCTCTTATTTGGTCGCTGATGATAACTGGTCGAAAAGATGAGCTAGATGGTTGCCATGTTCCAGACTCAATGTCGACTATTTCAAATGAACCAGTTGCATCTGAATTTTGTGCGAGATTGGTTGATTGCAGCGGAAGTTCATTTTCATCGAATAATCTGGAAACTGTCTGTAAGGGATGATTTAGATCAGTGCTATATGTTATAACTGATCAAGTTCAAACAAGATTGAAGTTCAATGAAGTGAGCATACCTCGATCCTAAGCACTAAGGTAGCTTTCTCAGAGGAAAGAGACTCGACCTACAGGTAAAAAGGCATTTCGTCAAGACCATCTCAACAGTTATGCACAAGAAGCAATAAAATCAATAAAACTACGTCATAGATTACCAGTTGAATTCATTGGTATAAAAGATTGGAACAAACTATAGAAACAAAATGGGAATATCATTTCAGAATTGGATATAAACAAACTGTTCTCAATATAAACTTGGCAATGTTGATATTGTGGGCGACATTAGAATGACAAGAACCAATAGAAGCACTACAAGAAGAGAATGTCATAATGAAATTTTATTATTCACAATAATATGTGCAAGGATTTATCTCTTTAGAGAGTTTACTACAAATCTCAAAAAGAAAACATGTAGGAGGTAATTTGAGAATTCATAGCCTCGTGCATGTTCTCTTTTAGAACAACATTTCAGAACAATTACAATATATTTACAAATTGTAAGCTTGTGTGTGTATATATTTGTACAGACCTGTGTCTGCTTCTGTATCAATCGATCGGTTAGTTGCTCAAGCCTGTTCTTAAGTTCAATCTCAATTTCAGTTGGGTGCGTGATCCCTCTTCTCATCATTTCCACATTCTCTTCCAGCATCTTTGCCTTCATATAGTTCGAAAAAAAAAAATAAAGGGAGAAAATGTGAAATCAACTATAGCCAGTTCACATCTTATTTATTTGTTAGAGCATATCAAATCTTATTTATACATTAGAACAAAAATAAAATGAAATCATGGACTAATAATGGAAAAATCCACATGAAACCTTTGTTTTCTCTCAAGCAATTATTCATAAAGAAGGGCACATGATTATAAGGTTTTAAGGATGTTCTAACAAACATGTGATTGATAATAGTCGAGAAGGGCACATGATGGATATATGGCTTTAAGGATGTCATGACAAGCACAACCATTCAATATATAGCTTATGTATGATCTTTTTTCGTTATATAATAGATGGACACCAAAATGTAGACACAGAATTTGAATGAAATTGATGAAGCAAAGAAACATGTGAGTAAAAAGATCTCATACAAAGATTAATCAACTTTAATTTTATTAACTAAAAGATACCAAAATAGCTACAAAATTCAATTGCAATTCAAAAATATTCCTTATTTGCATCAAAAATTAAAAATAGTTTCTTACATGTTAAGATGGTTATATAAAATTTGCCTTTCTTACAATCAAGATAGTTACATATAACTGTTCTCTTTTCATATATTCAATGTGTTTAATAAGCAACAGTTTAACAATAGTTGAAGGGTCTGTTCCCTGACATCAGCTGAATGCAACAGTCCCTAACAACAGTTTGTTTCAAGTTTCATTGAATAAATTGATGGCCAAGGCCATGAGATGAGTTATTGTCACAAAAATTCTCACAAGATTTGATATGTCAGTAGCAATAACTGAGATGACATTCAGCTTAGAGAAAGTTTACCTTGTCCTTTAATTTTGATATTTTGTCACATACAAACGAGTATTCAGCATCAAGAATTTCTTGTTTGATTTGGGAGTTACGTAATGATACTGCCTGAATAAAGGTGAAAGAAGATCAAATTCAAATTTTGTTAGTTTCATTGCAGAATACAAAAGAAGACAAACAGAGGTTTTTGCAAGTTATGGAAGTTCATGAAAGAAAAGACATTTTCTCAGAAGTGAATGCTACAATTAGGTCGTTGTTGACATCTTACTTCATCTAGAGAAGGGGAATTCTGTTGAATCTTCAAGATGCTCCTTCTTTGTTCTACAATACAAAACAGAAACACTTGCTCATTTACACTAGAATAAGAGGTGGATTATTTTCTTTTTTTTTTTTTAAATAATGTCGTTGATGGATTCATTTTTGTGCTTGGAGTATTCCACAATTAACATAGAACAACAGAAAATTTCCTTAAGCAGTGGACTAAATTTTGTTTTCCCCACACTTTAATTATATGGGAATGGATACAAAGGGCGCTATCTTTATGTTCCTGCATGTGGAAATTCATGTTGCATGTGACAAGGAGGAACTTTAATGTGATTTACATTTTGGATAGAATTAGGAAAATAAGAAAAGGAAGTTATTTAATGTGTGTTATATAAAGCTCAAGCTTCTCAAGTCTTCCAATATATTTTAAGGTAATACAACATGACCTAAAATCTAAAAACTGCCAAGACCTTCAAAAGATTGCTAAAACAAACTGCAAGTCGAACAACTAACAAGAATGAAACAAAGTGTCAGTATCCTGGTTGTAGCCACATCAACATTGAGCTTTCCTCCTAACAGCAGTTGGAGCATGGCTAATAGTATAGTTAACTCCAACAATTTAACCTTTGCTAATAGGTAAACGTTAATCTTTTAATTGCACATGCTCCATGCTTGTACTGTGAGGATTGATATGGTAATGCACATGAATTAAAGATGGTGTGCCACAAACTAAACGAAGGTGCTCAATTATGTGTTTGCATAGCCTTGCAAAAGTACAAAGCTGCACACTCATGTATGACAAAAAGAATCAGGAGGAATCATATATCATTACAACCTATCAGGAAAAATCTGATGATTTCCTAATTGAAATATATCACATGGCTCAAATTTGATTTCATTCATAAAAAACAACTAACTAATTTCATATTAAAGATTAGTATAAGCTTTGATACAAGTTGAGATAAGTGAAACAAAGACAAAAATGGAAATGAAATAAAACTGTGTTCTAGTTGAAAGGCCTACCTTCAATAGCAACCTCTTTTAGCTCAACTTGTTGACGAAATTCTCCGGCCTTAGTTACCTTTTAGAGTACATAATTAAACGACATGAGATTATGGATAATAAAGCGAAATGTAAAAGAGTGGTGAAATACAAGTGTTATGGCTTTAAGGATCAGCTAAGGCAATATATTTTAGAGAAAATATGGTAATTACTCAACAAAATAGCAATAGTTTCCTGGATAAAATTTCAGACAAAACTATAAATAAAGTTTGTTTTAGACCATCAAGAAACTAACATTCTGATAACCAATTCGCTTGTAATTAGTGACTTCAGTAGAAAATAAAATTGCTAGAACTTTTCCATGCTCAACTTCTTGCCAACGTACGTAAACAGCAGGAAACCATGAGATACATACTAGCTAAAAGTGGAAACATACTTCTCTTTCCAGGGTTATTTGAGCTGTTGCTAGAGATGTAGCTAGCTCAGCATTTAAAGTCTGCAAACATCATTTTAAGTTTATCAGAGGTAAACTTTTTGAATAGAACCCATTAATAGCTATTCAAAAAGTGTGATATTATTAAGAAAGCTATGGATATAGTGAGGTCTGATGACATAGTTGACCAACAGATGCAGATGTTTCAAAAAAACTACAACACCTCAAGCTCAGCCAACCGAGTTATTGCTTCCATCATTGTACTGTTATGTTTCCGCTTCTCTCTTTCAACTGCTTCCATAGTTTGAAACATACTCATCTGCAATTCTGAGGCCTATAAAAGAAATATTAAACGATACTATAAATAAATTCTACAGAAATAAACATTTCAATTTCTTTCAATCAAACTTGACTCTAAGAGCTACCTGGTATTATATTAACAGTAATCGCAGAACTGTTTGATCAAATTGGTAGAAAATATTAATTTAACAACTAGCATTTAAAAGTTTTTCAATGCCGATTGGGTCAATCTTTTCTGTTTAAGACATTACACATATTAGACACTACAAACTGTCTAAGGTGCTCTAAAATCATATATCACTAATATAAGAGACCAGGAATTGGAAAAAGTCAGACCAGTAGAATATGAAAGTATGCAGGCATAAATGCCTCGTTACATTCGTCCATTGTCAGCACTGTAGCTAGCAAAGTAGATTAAAGTAGAGAAGAAAGAGAGGAGGAAATATGGTTGTCAACTTGCTAAGCTGTTCCTCCAAATTCCATCTCATGTAAAGGTTTACTACTGCTTCTAAATAATTTGAGTCTGACAAAATGTTGATTACTTGAGTTGAAAACTCTTAATCAAACCTGTACAAGATAGATCTTTAGAGCTATTACTGAATTATTAACAATAAAGGATGCTAACGACCTAACACAACTAGATAATTAGTTTTCTAGTCAACCCAGTGTGTGATGAACCAGATGGGTAGGCTGATTAAAAAGTAGGGCAAATGAAGAAATGAACAATGAGATGACCTGTACAAGTTAATCGGACAAGAAAATACAAGCATTACTCAATCTAAAATAAATTGACTATTTACTGCTTCTACAGTTTTATGAGTCAAACAATCATTCTGAAAATGAAGATCAGGTAAAAATTTGATAGCAGAATGACCACATTTCATATCTAGAATTCAAAGGAAAAAAAATTGTGCATCATACTTCATTTTTTTGTAAATTATTAAATTAGTTCTACTGAAAAAAAGATTGCAAGTTGTCCTTTTGGAAGATTTGAACCTCATGGCATGAGGAAATTCTTCAGTCAATCAAGAGAAGTTCAAGTGTTTGGTTCATGGACAATCAAGATATTCATAGTTAACTGAGTCTTACTATTTATCTAGGAAGTACAAAAAGCATGTCTCAAGCATTGCAAAGAATTTCTAGACAGTCAATTACTTGTATCTATAGGATATCAACATATTCAGCATGCTTTCGTTAGCAAATTATGCTTTGAATAATCTTTTGGTTTGAAACAACTAACTCTAAAAGTGGAGATGAAGAAGAACCAAGAAATTTAAAAGATAAGAAAATTGAACAGTGTAAGGGAACGCGACCTCCTGTGCTTGTTTTTTCTCACGCTCCTCAAGTATTTTCTCCAAACTCTGCTTCTCACCCTCTAACCTGGCAACAATATTCTCCCGTTCCCTGACGGCCTCAGCAGCGACAGTCGCCATTTTCTCAGCTAGCATTTGTTCTTTCTTTCTCCTCCTCTCTTCCCTCTTCAACCTTATTTCCTCATCTGAATCTGATGTCGAAGCCGAATCACTTGATTCCTCAGCACTCTCTGAAGAGCTTCTCGACTGAACATGAGCACCTGCAGAAGGTCTGACATCAATGTTCCTACTATTACTACCGTCACCAGCTTCGGCCCTCTTCTTCGCATCAAAGATTTTAGAATCTGCATCAGAACTACGAGACGGACTATGATCGCCAGCACCTCCATGGAACTCTTGTTTAAACAATTCCTTCGTCAAATCCAATAAGCTAGAAGACCTGCGTGAGGGCCGATCTCCATCTCCAGGCGCATTGTCGGCAACAGATTCACCGCGGGCGGTAACATTTGCTTTCCCAGTCGGTTTCACGAAACCACCAGAACCCCTACGAGCACCCCTGTCGACGGACGAGGGCAACGTAGCCGCCTTCCTGCTCCCTCCGCCGAGGGTAGCGCTGCTAGGGGAGCTGACCGGATCGGAGGAACTGAGGATCTCGGTCCAATCTTCGTCCGCCGCGGACGGCCTGGTAACGCTCGGAGACGGCGGCGCGCTGACCTGCGCAGCCACACCGGGGGAGTTCCACGGCGGCGACGTCTTTTTGGGCAGTTGGTACTTGAGGGGTCGAGACTGGTCGGACTTCTGGGGGATCTCTTCTGGGACAGCACCGGCGGAAGGCGCCGAGCCGTCGCCCTTACCCAGCGACTCGGCCGCTTGCTGATCGATCTGAGGAGGAGAAGAAAGAAGAGATTTAGCGAGGAGATGGTGAGGAGGAAGGATAGGGTTTGTGGTGTTCTTGCCTGTTGGAGGATTGACTCGGCGACCTTGAGCTTGGAGGAGATCCAATTCGCCATGACCGGCCAGTGGAGGATTGGAGGCCCCCGGTCGTGCGTTAGAGATGTATTTATATTAAACGGTTTCTCGCTCTGGTTTTGTGGCGTTCAATCCAACAGAATCGAAACAAAGTATAATTGTTCTGTAAGAAAAATATTACATATTGATTTAATTTTATTTAATTTTGAAGAGATCTTTTTTTTTTCTTTAACAAGTTAAATGTGTGTAATATTATTCACATTTTAAATTGGAAAAAAAACCTAAAATATCAGCTGAATTTGGTTGGAGTAAATTAAATCGATAGTCTCTCCTTAGGAATGGAGCATTGGTATGAACTCTACATTAACTTGGATGTTTTAATTATTATTATTATTATTTAAATAATTCAAGTGTTCGGATAGATCTGGAGCATGGCACTCAAAAATCAAATTTTAAAATATTTGCCAAAATCAAAAGGAGAGAATATATATATATATATAAGATAAGAGCTCGAAATTGCTTCCTTTCTTCTCTGTGTTTTCCTTCTTCCAGCAGAAATTGCTTCTGCTCTATCATGACACAAAATTCCCAACCACTTATCGAAAAGTTCCACCATAGCTATGGCAAGAACTTGATCAAAAGTGTTGCGAGTAAACGACCATTGCTTAGTTTGTGGGCAAAGTGAAGTAGGAAAATGACTTGACTAGAGGAAAGTTGACGACACACAATGAACGCGGCATTGCTCGATGCACATGAACTACAGGCAAGTGCCATGGTTGTATGGTTGAGGGCATAGGCTTGGACAAACTGCAAGGGAGCAAAAAAAAAAAAAAAAGGTTGAGAAACAAGACTCAAACTAGCCCAAACTACGTCCTCCAATTTTAAATAGGATTTAGACAGAGTTTATGAACATAGATTAACTAAATTAATAAAGTAAAAGTACAGTATGTTCATTGTTATGGGGTTTACTGTAAAATCAAATTGCATGATGAGCCATTACAATTTTTTGCTTTTAGTAAGCTGAAGTTAACAGCAAAAAAGACGGCTCTTACTGAATTGGTATGAACTGAAGTTGCATTCGGCTCAACAACCTTCACCTTTAAGCTCGACTCGGTGCTTAGATGAAATTGTGCTGAAGAAGAAAGATACTAAACGAGAGTTCTATACAGCTCCATGGTCATGTGATGATCAAATGCTCTTGGATCGACATCGCCAAACAAGTAGGGAAGTTGTCTAATTTGAATGTCCAAAAATGGAATGACGCGGCACGTTACAGCACCTCTTTTTCTAATCTCAGAACAGCCATGAAGGCCTCTTGTGGCACATCAACCTTCCCAACTGCTTTCATTCTTTTCTTCCCCTCAGCCTGAAAAATAAATAAAAAGAAACAGCTTGTTAGCTATAAAACTGACCAATTAAAGGTAAGCAATATAGGTAAAGTTCACCACAGGCTAAAATGACTCTGGATCACAGCCACTCGTACAGCCCTCGGCTGGCACAAAGTAAACATAGGTTGATCTAGAGGAAATAGACAGAACCAAAAAGAGTCTTACACCTAGCAAAATAACATTACACAAACGCTTACCTCAATGGCCTATAAATGGGCAGTGCTATAATACTAGTAACATCTTTTCGGACAACATTTTCACCACAGATCCCACTAAGAGCTTTGTGCCGACTTTTATAAAATAGGGCAACTTTAGCAACTTCTAGAGAACAAGAGAGACAAAAGAAGCCATGTGCCGTTGACTGTCCTCCTACTCAAACTGAAATAGGCATCTTGGTCAAGCTATGTCCACTTCAGGTGAGCTCATTTTCGTACAGATCACCTTTGATGACTTACGTCCTCCTTGAGCAAACTAACTTCACTCTCAAGAAGCTATTTCAACCTTGGCTGAAGTGCATCCACTTCGGGTTTAGCCATACTTTTACCAAAACTGTGGTGGTGACTTCAAGTGAACTGCACAAGCCTCCATCTGGCCTTGACCAGATTCAACTTGTACTCACACAGCTATGCTCTTGTGGTTTGAGCCTAATCAATAAATTTGGTAGACTACTTTTAATTTGTTTTAAAAACAACTAAAACAATACCCAAAGTCCTAAATTTCATAAGTTTTAGTAAAGGATTATGGTCTATCAAAGCAGGGGAATTGTGATAAAATCACTCCTGCAGTATTACACAATCATATAACAATACTAATCCATATTTAAGAATGCTTAAACGTAAACAGCAGCAAAAAAGGTCACCTGCTTCTTAAGCAATTTCTTTTTTCTTGATATATCACCACCTAACACAAAAAACAAAAGTATTTTTGAAGCAAATACATATGATTGTTCAACGAGAAGATGGATGTTAGATTGTCAAATAGTTATGAAACTGAGATGTCAAGTTCAAGAATGATAATCAGAGGGATGAAACTTGCAAATTAAGTTCACTGTTTCTTTACATACCATAACATTTTGAAAGTACATCCTTCCGAAGGGCAGATAAAGATTCACTGGCAATCACTTTCGTACCAATGCATGCCTGGCCATAAAGGATATTTTGCATGTAACTTAGCAGCAGCAGAAAACGAGTTAAAAATATTCATCTAGGAGTAACTCAAATCAACTCATTTTAGATTTCTTTTAGTTAAAAAAAAGGCAACAGGGTATCCTGGAATCTGAAAAGGAATATTTCATTTTTTTTCAAGTTAAAATAACAACCTTTTTTTTTGTTAAAAGAGTCAATTTGAGTTTCTTTGCAATAACCATCTTTCTTCAACCCAGTTCAACTCAAATAATAATAATAGTCGTAATAAATCTTTGTATAAAATTGGTTCTCGCGTATTTGTTGATGCTTCTTTTATAAAAAAAATGATTTGAATTTTAGCCACATAAAAAAAAAAATTAAAAGAAAAAAAGGTAGATTTCACTAAAGAGAAGGTAATTTGAAAAAGAAAAAAAAATAGGGAGTGTGATCGGCAAAAAATGGTGCGCCCATTCAGAAATTTTCCAAATTAAATCACAATCAGCAGCATTGGGAACCAAGACAAAGACAAACACTTTAAACATGAAGTAGAATGGCATGTAGATTTTGGTATATAATACCTGAATCAAGACAAAGGCAAACACTTTAAACATGAAGTAGAATGGCATGTAGATTTTGGTATTTAATACCTGAATCGGGATTTTGAACATTTGTCTTGGTATTAGTTCCTTCAATTTCTGAGTTAGAGCCCTCCCAACAGCATAAGCCTGGAGATTTAGAACTTACTCTAGGTTGGTAAGAGATGATGCCAAGTTTAAAAAACAAAAAATAATACTGATGAAAATAAAAATGAATAATTGTTAACAATAACAAAGGGATGAATTCAGAAGCGCAGAAATGTCTACAGCAAATTCATCTCTAACTGAACTGTTACCAATAAAAGGGGTTGGAGTAAGAGGTAGAATGACAATAGCGAAACATTTCGAAAAAGGAGTAAAAGTCTGGGAGTTAAAACAAAATTTTCTCATAAAGAAAAAATCAACCCACTTAATGAATCCAAGGCAATAGGGCTCTATTGAAGTCATATTCACAAACACTTGCAGCTTGAAAATATAATGAACACATTAACATATTATACGTGGGATCCAATTATGACCAGAATAGTCAAACCAAGTTCTGATTGGCTGACTTGGTCTGATTTTTCAACGCATACAGGTAATATGAATATGGAATAGCACTCAAACCGATACTTGAGCGTATCCATACCCAAATTCAAACTTTTACTTAATTGTACACATTGCAAAAAGATAACTTGTAATCTTGAAAATTTTAATGTAGGTTAATTAAGTGTCTATGATTGGACAAAATTATTATTACAGTGAAATGACAAGTATACAAAAAACATTTTTTTAAATGATCCATAATTCTCTCATCATAAATCAAATCTCATAACAGATTCATGAATGCATTGCTTGAGTGGATGCAGCTATATTGGATTTTGAAAACCAGTTAATCAGATAAACATGGTCCAGACTGTCATTTAAATTTATAATTGATGAGATAAAAATTGAGATTAAGTGTTTGACTTTCCTTACTCGATTCCAATACAAAGAAACTTATAAATATGATTTTTGACAAACAAGCCTTCTGTTTTATGAACATCTAATCATATAGACAATTTGCCTGAAGATTAATTAGCCTAAATTCCAGAAGAGAAAATTGAGAACATGTAAGAAACGAAAGCATGTGTGTTTACCAACGATAAGTGGAAACATAAAAAACTCACATCACCTTATCTTTATGCACAATCGTTGATAAGGGTTCCACAGGCTCACCATTAATCTGGACATCAAGCTTTACTAAGTCACTTTCCCTGTACCTGCAAATTGAATAAACCAAGCAGAAATATTTTCCTTTAGCCTGCTGAAATGCTATGAGTATATGTATAGAATAGAATTTGATATGTTGACAAAACTTCGAGATTTGTGCTCCTTTTATGCTCTGCACACAACTTTTGCCATCAAACAATAATCCATGCAACCAATCGGGTTGTGTAGGTTTCCCAATCTCAGATTTCTAGGGAATGAGTTGACAATTTCAATCAAGAACAGAGTGTCAACAAAGCATTAAGTCCCAACTATGTGTATTAAATGAGATACTTTCCATCAACATAAATTGAAAGTCATAGTTTAACTATAAAGAACCCAGATTTAAGAATGGCAATTAATTATGTGAACATGATGTTACTCATCAAACTGAGTATGCCATTAATAAACATTTCTAAAATATTTCAAGAAGAGCTTGACCACAACAAACTTTGTTCTTTGAATTTAACTATATAATTCCTCTTTCTTATGGCAATGAAAGAAACTTCATCTGTATGGACTAGACATATCTGCTTTTAGTCACAGCAAAATGATATCCAGAGAGGATAAATAAATCAGCACCATAGAGATGCATACCCTACAAAAGAGTATTCCATGCTAGCATATCCCTTGGTTCTCGACTTCAGCTGATCAAAGAAATCACCAACCATCTGTAAATGAATAAAAATGGTGAATTCAGCGAAATCAGCCAACAATATGATACATCAAAGTACAAAATTTAGATATTACCGCAGGACATCAGAAAATGCAGTGCCAAAACAAATTAGAATCTTCTACAATATTAAATACACGTTACATCACAAAGTTTAGACCTTATCGATAAAAAAAAAGCATCTATTAATTATCGATAAACTGTTTTAATGGTCTATGTGAGAACGAACAGTTGGTTCCAGATCCAGAAAAGGTAAACATATAGTAAACAACTTAATGTATATAGAAAAACAAAAATATTACCATTAAGAGAGCATGTTAGAGTGGTAAACTGATAAATCAAATACCTCAGCAAGCGGTAAATGATAAACGAGTGAAGCTCTGATCTCTGTTATATAGTTCATTTCTTTGAATTCACCCCTTCTTTCTTGACCAAGTTCCATAAGAGACCCAATATATTCCTTTGGAGTAAGCATTTCAATCTACAAACACAACCTTGGATTCATGACATGAATTGGAATATAATATAAAATGAATTATTTTGTTCAAAAGATTCATTAGAAAATAATGAAAGAAATGGGTAAAGGAAGAACCTTAACAAATGGTTCTTCAATGGATTTTCTCTTTCCAGGTTCTGGAAGTAAAGAAGGATTCGAGCACTCAATCTATACCCAACAATAATAATAATAAAACATTAAATTTTGCTTGCTCATGATATGGAGAATTTATAAGAGAACAAGCCATAGTAGTACAACAAATTTAGAATGAAGAAAAGATACACAAAATTAAGACATCTTGTGGACAAGTAGGATAACATAGCCTTATTCTTCTTCCTTTATCAAAATCCTATATGGGAGTTGATTAATAGAAAAACTTCACTAGAACCAATTTATTCTTCCAATCATTGAATTTGGCTACGAGTTACTTTTGAATAACGTTAAAAATTCTAACCAAAATGACGTAGATATGTCAATTGTGTCACACTTGGGAAATAATTATATTATGTAATCAGTAACCACACTGTTCCATAGTTGGGGTCCGCCTGCAATCACACTGTACCATGAAAATAAGATCTCACTGTTCCCAATACCAATCATCAGATTCTAGATGTTCAATAATATATGTTTGAAACAAATATTTCATTCTGTATTTTCAAATATGAGAATAATAGTGTCTTTCTAGGCTCAGGCTCCTACAATTTATAGTTGAAGGACCAGAAAGCTTTGTCCAACAAGTCCTCAAAACACTAATTGTGATAAGATCTGAAATTAACTGCACATTCCTTCTCTAGAAGAAAGCCAAAACGGTTGTAATGACAAGATCATTACTTACCTTGAAGCTTCCAAGAGAAGCTAAAATGTATTTTATATAACCGTCCTGAATCCACTAATTTTCTAAAAAGTCAACGATACCCCAAAAATTACAAAATCAACCCCCATTCTGAACCCTACTTTCTACCATCATATGCCAGTAGCAAAGTAAAAAGGTTTTAGCAAGACAGCTTATATGAAGCACCAAGAATGAACTTTTATAATATGCCGGTAGTAAAGTAAAAAAGTTTTAGCAAGACCAATTATAAAAAGGACCAAGCATGAACTTTTATAAATTAAGGTCATTCCCTATTCTTCTCCTCACATCAACAATTTAGTTACTAGTACTGCAAGGTTTAAAAATGTGGACTAGTACTGGGCTACTGGGTATATGAAAGCTAGTCAATCAATTTCAGAGGATTTGGTTATCTACCATTTGACAGCATAGATGCTTATAAATGAAGCATCATCCTAGGAAAAACATATTTTAGAGTTTCCAACATGTGACAATATTAGTCTAGATACAAATTTCGACAGGTTCATGCCAAATAATACAACCAATACTCCATCCAACATCACAAAGAAAAAAGGGCAATATTATCACTATCACAATTACTCCCACTTGCTATCTAGATACAGTTAGATACTTGATGCACAGAGGATTGACTGATATCTTAAACTGTGGATAGAAGACTACCATAGAATTTTGCCACCCCTCCAATGGCCCAAGCAAACTCTCTACATATTTTTGTTCACATTAAGTAATTTGTGTTTGTTCTCCATGTTCACTATAGGTACCTTTTTCAGCATTTGTTCTTGGTCAAATTTCTTTTTAAGCTAATCTATAGTCAAGAAACTGAATAGCACATACAATTAAGTTGTTTATTGATATGAAAGGTTATCTTATAATTTGACTATTTCAGAGGATTTGAATTATTTTTCTCATAGACAAGAAATTAAGGCTTAAAACCTTATAAGGAACTGGGAAGATGTTATCATCAAATCTCATGTTTATATTAATCAACCTTGCAGATTATAGTGTAAACTTTTTTGAAGTTTTTACATTCAACTAACAATATCTGATGGCAAATAAGTTAAAAAATTTGGAAAAAAAAAAGTTCAGGGAGAAGAATGGAGCACAGTTCTGGACAAAAATTGTACAAGAGAAATTTAAATAGAAAGAAAACCTAATTGTGTCAGCATATTCTCCAAAAAAAATTCTATGAAACAGAGAAAGGATCAGAAAACTTACAGTTTCTCCATCCATGCAATTGACTCTGTAAACAACACTAGGGGCTGTTGTTATCAAGGTCAGGTTATACTCCCTCTCAAGTCTTTCCTACAATATGTAATATATTTCATCCATTAAGTGATGACAATTTGCACAAGGAGAAAAGTTTTTAAATATTCATGCAATTAGAAAAGGATATAATGACATGTAGTTTGGCCAAACCTGAACAATTTCCATGTGGAGTAAACCGAGAAAACCACATCGAAAACCAAATCCCATAGCACTTGAAGTTTCAGGTTCAAACTACAGTTATGCAAGCATAAACAGGCAATAAAAAGAAAGGTCTGATGATAAATTTTACCAAAATGCATATTGAACGACTAGGGAACAAAGGGGATATATTTAAAAGGAGATAGAAATCTAAAAGAAGATTCAAAGTAACATCATAAAGTTCTGTCAACAGGAAGCTATGCACCTTCAGTGCTGCATCATTTAGTTGAAGTTTTTCCAATGCATCACGCAACTCAGGGAACCTATTGAAAAATCATTGAAGCCAAGACTAACTCCTCAAAATTTGAAGTCAAGCAAGGAAGCTTGAACAGTATAGTAAAGGGTCATACTGATCAGCATCAACAGGAAACAGACCACAAAACACCATTGGTGTAGCTTCCTCGTAACCTGGCAAAGAGCTTTCAGCTCTTCTTCCAAAGTGAGTGATTGTATCACCAACCCTGGCATCTGCAACTGATCTTATTGAAGCAGAAAGGTATCCCACCTACATAATTATTATATAGAATCTTTCAGTGTACATTTCGCTGTTATCTAAGAAAACAAAGAAACATTTAGAAACAGTGATTGGATAATTCAGTTAGTAATCAGAGTGCAAATACATTTGAAAAAATTTACTGCAAGTTCAAAAAGAAGTTCCGAGAAGGCCAAACTCACACTGTTGATTGAAAGACCCAAGCCAACCCTAGATAATGGAAATAGAAGCCACAGAGATGAGAATATCTGTGAGGCTGCAAACAACTCAATACCAATATGGAAGCAGAGACCAGATCTGATGGAGACTAGCAACTCCAGAAGTATCGGAGAAGCATCAGTAAGACTTGCAAACCATCGTGCAAGAAGCACTTGCAAGGCAAGGCATGACCATAGAAACAAGGATGACAACATTAAAGAAGCAGCAGAGAACATAAAGTGTCAAGACGACAGATGAAAAACGAGCATGATGGTTGTGTGAATAAACACAAAATACAGAGACCGGAACTGAGAAAGAGAACACATGAGAGCAGAAGGCAGGGAGCAAATGGTTCAAGTTGCAACTGGCCCAAAACTATCCACAGGGCTAAATTCAAATAGGTACACAGTAAAGGCTAACTAAAAGAGGTCAGCCACAGGGTTCCCCAAAGTCCAACCTATAATATCTCCCATGGCAACATGTGAAGAGACAGCATCACATGAAGGGAAGTTTCCAAGGGAGCATAAGCAAGTAATTTAGAGATAGAATAACAGCAGAAGATAAAATTGAATTAAACCAAGTGGTGTAGCATTGTCACAGAATTATTGTTTCCAATTGTCAATGCAACTCCTTGTGCAGGTATATTTGCTGACAACAATCATTTTCCTAATGTCTCAAGCCCATCCATCTCAATTATGTGAGGCTTTACTTCTTTAATACAAGAACCTCCCAAGCGGTAACGAGAAAAATTTTATTTGACAAGTGGTAATGCATGTTTTAGCAAAATCACAGTGGAAAACAATAAAAAGGCTATTCCCTGTATTATTCCTATGAGTCATACCCGCATGCAAGGTGAAAGGGCAGGGGTTCCCGAGAGATAGATGAAATTTTCATACAACTCGCTGTTCACAAGATGGGTATGAATTTCATTAGTTGAGACAGTGGAATGTATGCATCTCTACCAGAAACAATTTGCAATTCCATAACTAACCAAATGACCCAAGTGGTAAAACTAGGCACCAAAAACTTGTCACATGCATTGCGAGCATCAAACCAATTGTTTTCAATTGAAAAATCTATTTTCATGCAAGAAAGGGTGGTATACTGATATAAGAAAACAAATGTGGATATTTATGATATGTACACTTGACATGGTTCACTCACAAAATTGATGATTGACTAGCTACTTTCCCACTTGATTGTGTCAAGGTCCTTGTCCATGTAAGCATCAACTCTATTTTATTCAAGAGGAACCCTATATTTGCATGCGAGGTTAAAAATCTTGACCTGTCGACCTCTTTCAGTTCGTGATCGGAATGATACAGTTTCGATATTGTATCATGCTGTATCAATAAATTTCGATAATTTTTAAATATAAAATATATAAATTAAAAATAAATTTTTTAACTTAAATATTAAAAATAAACAAAATAATTATGAAAAAAATTAAAAATTAATTATAATAATAAAATTAATTTAAATAGGATTAAAAAATAAAATAAATTTTAATAATAATAAAATTATTATTCATAATATAT
>JBAMHZ010437970.1:0-10317 GCA_037177395.1 Alpinia galanga | reverse complement strand
GTTTTGAAGTGGTAGACTTGTTTTATTGAGCAAGAGTTGATTTCATAATTTTTCATTGGAAGAATTCTTTCACTTACGGTCTATTTGAGAGGAAGAGAAGATTAGTTCTTGATTGGACACAAGTGCTTCTTATGATTTATCTCTTTGGTATTGACTGTTGGACCAAATGGCGAGAGCGCTGAGGTTGAACAAATCGCCCTTTACAAAAAAAAAAAAAAAGGAAGAATAAAAAGAATAAATAAAAATAGAGAACTTTAAATTTTGTTTATAAAGAAATATAACTTTTGCCTTTTGTTACTTGTAAATAGGAAGATTTTTTTATACTCTAATTTGAGATATACGATTCTCCTCCCTTTCTCTTGGTTCAGTGGTAAACGCGCTGAGATATTTTACAGGATAACATAGTTCGATCCTTTGCTGAGGCACGGTTCGACGATGAATTTTTGAAAAATCCGTAGAGGTGCCTCTCTGTGTAGGAATTTATTTGGCGGATGAAGTACGACTTCGACATTGGACAGCTTTTCAGGGATAACGTGACTGCGAAGTTTGAGTTGACCCGCTAAAGCTGCGAACGTTTCCTTGATTTACCCAGGTGGTTAGTAGAGATTCGCTGAAGCTCCAATCTCTTTCAAGGGACGTCCCTAAAAAACCGTGAGGCAGGGCTAATCATCTCTAGGGATTAATCGGGTCGAAGGTTTAAATACTCTGGTGCTAGTAAAAAAAAATTAATGAAAATTAAATAGAGAAAAAAAGAAGGATTAAAATTTACACTCCAAAATTAAAAAATGTAAGAAAATCTTTCTTTTTTACGAGAAGAAAGATTAAAATTTACTCTTTTCTATCCTTCTCTTCCATTCTCTCATTGCTTTTTAAATAAAATTTAAAATTGACCTCCTAATTTATCTTTCTTTTACAATTTGAGATGGACATAGGAAGCACTTAGGTGAACGAAATCGACTTTTACTTTCTTTATTATTGTATTATTTAAATTGTAGAGAGCTGTTCAGCAATATTGCTTAGCTTGACAAGATTTGTATCATATGTAAACTTAGATCAAAACATCCCGATGTTCAGCAGTTATGAACAAAACTACAGTGATTAGAACATCCCGATATCTTATCACTTTAAAAAAAACGATTTAGCTGTAAGAAAAGACAAATTATGACCGTCGATTTCAAGCCCCGATGTCAGATCAAACGGTCCAAATAGTGGCTCTAACAGAACAGCGTCCCGTCGATGGTGAATGGCATGGCGCAACTCTATTGGCCAGACCGACGTGGTCTCTCTTGTCATTGGCGGAGACAAGTCAGATCGTGCTCTATTTAATCGTCCACGAATCACGATCGCAAAGAGAGAAAGGTGAAGGCGAAGCGAGCGACTCGATCTGAGTCCTCCCATCTCAGTCTTTGGAGACCACGGCCATCGCTCGCTCGTTCCCCTGGCGATCTGCTCTCTCTTCCCCCTCACAATGGGCGAGAGGAAGTTGACGGCGCCGCTCGTCTTGACGCTGGTTGCGTCCCTTTTTCTCCAGATTTGGGCGTCGGATCCGGTAGTTTATTTTCCACGCATTTTTTCCCTCCAGCTATTGGTGATTTCGGGATGTAGAGACTGATTTGGCCTATTTGATCTAGCTGTTCTACGAGTCCTTTGACGAATCGTTCGAGGGTCGATGGACAGTCTCCGAGAAGGCGGATTATCAAGGTAAATTACTTCTGGATCTGTTCTTGGTTCTCCCGTGTAGTAAAATTATCTGTTACTAGTGCTGAGATTATACCTTTCAATTTCTGTTTTCTACTTTCATGATAGGTAGCCGATTCTATGATCACTTTCCATAGATCTAAAGAAGATAAAAAACGAAACTTGTGAAAATTAATTATGACTGTAAAAGCAGTGGAATTCAAACGCTTCTGCATTAGCTTTCAGTCAATTGTCATTCTAGTTGAACCTTGATGGTTGAACAAGGGGTCACCTTATTTTGTCACGGACATAATCTGCTAATTTTGAATGACTATATTGAGATTCTATATTTATAGTTGTCTCGCTGATCAGTGTTCATAGCTAAGGAACAATTAATCATTTGGGCTTGATAAATTTACTTGGATCTGGTTCTGCAATAGCACTTTTTTTTTACCCGCTCTAAAAAGAGTATATTGTTTTATTGGCTCAGATCTATTGGTTTAAATTTCTTTGATTTGTTTATCTAGTAAAGCTTTTGGTATTTGATATTATGAAACTCAACCACAATTGTAACAGTTTCTAATCTAGCTATTTTTGGGAACCATCGTGTTTCTCTCTGAAAAATCTAATGATATATTGTGCTGATCAACTGTCAGGAGCCTGATTATATTCTCATTATCCCGACTTGTATGGGTGTCAAACATTTATTTCCTATTTTGTTTTTTGATAAAAGTTGTAGGCGAGCTACACTGCAGAAAATACTTTACAAAACGCAAACTAGCTGATCACAGTACATAATTTTCTCAATCTAATTCTTATCATAAAAAAAATTTAGTTGGAAGCCTACTTTTTTATCAACCACATTTAGATGGTTCCATAACTTGATGTAATGGAATTTTGTTTGATTGAACAAATGGGCTTATGGTTATTTATATCCTGAATGTTTCATGAAAGAACGACTTTGAAACTAATAGTGTACTTCTGCTAAAGCTGACAACCTTACTGCTAGTCTTTTTCCTGCTATGATAGGAAATCTCTAAATCGAAAATAAATAACTAACTTAATTGCATACAAATGACATGGTTAAAATGGTAATTATCCAATTATTCTCTTGTTTGTATATTACAAGGCACTATTTAAGGATCCAAAAATATTTCTTTTGAAATATGATAGTTTATCTCTTTTCTTTGTTTTAATGCTTCACTGTTGGTACTATAGAATGTCATTACTAGCAAGTATGGCTTAGTGTTTTGTTAGTTGTATAAATAGCATGCAAGATGTGGTGTTTTGATAGTTGAAATTGAGTAGGCTTAAATAATATAAATAAATAACAAATATTTATCAAACATGCTCTCTTATTTGATGTTAAAGAGCAATAAATCAGAATAAATTATGAATATAATATCCATTTGACTGGAAGATAAATCATAGCATGCAAAGTGTGCTTTATGAATGATTTGAAAAATGTAAGTTCCTAAATTTTCTTCACAAAAATGACAACCACTCTTGGTTATTTACAATCTGGATTTGATCTGGTAAATTCATTTAATAACGAAAAAAAATCTTAAATCAAGAATACTAATCAAACAAATCAATATGATGAAATACATAATAAAAGGATAAGTCAAATTACAATAAACATATTTTTACGTAAAATAGTATTAACTGCATACAAGGTAAGGATGTTTAGTTGAATAGATTGTATATTGACCTCAAGTATTGTCGAGCACATTATGATTGGCTTGAGTAGGACTCATTTCTACCTCAAGTATGGGAATCATTATTCCATTTGGCTGAGAATGGTTTTGACATCAGCTTTTCCAAGTACTGCCATATTTTATAGGAATTATAACTAAACCAAAGGAAGTTTAAAGACATCAACATTTGATAATAAAAATTGTGTGATCACTTTATAGTGATATATATTTTTTCTTCCAAATTTTAGATAATTTTACTTCTAACACCTTGTGTATATTTTATCTAGTTGGTTAACGTGAATTTCTTTGATTAAATAGTGTCTCATCATAGACACTGGCTGAAAGGCATCACTCTATTCCTTAAGACTATTCCTTGTTAGATTTGAGGTTTTAATAATTATTCGTTGTTAATCAGGAACAGAATAATGCTCATTGAAACTTTAAGATAATAGCTTTGATATTTTTTTCAACTTTTGTTTTGGGAATGTCTGCTCCTCCAAGATAGAGTTGGAAAGCATGGCCTACAAATTAGCAATTTTAAGCAATATGTACACTGGCGTTTTCAGACTTGGGTCATGATTCTTTCAAAGCAATGTAGTTGATGACAGGTAGTTGCTAACAGGTTGCAGTGTATTGATGAGTTTACTGTAAACAGTATCAGAAGTAAACATTTGTAAGTCTGTTGTCACGTATAACATCTAGACAACAAATGGATAAGTGTTGCCCAACTCGGAACAACAAGAGAACTTGCATGGGGCAAAATACTCTTTCTGACGGCTAGTTTCATGTAGACAGGAATATATCCTGGAATTGTGTGCTATTTGCTGAATTGTTGTTTTTCTAGTTATTTTTCTTTCCATAAAGTGTTTGGTAGTCTATGCATCTACCTTACAAAATTTTACTTTGTTGTTTAGGTACATGGAAACACTCGAAGAGTGATGGTCATGAAGACTATGGGCTTCTGGTCAGTGAACAAGCAAAAAAATATGCAATTGTTAAGCAACTTGAGCCAATTGCCCTCAAGGATGGAACAATTGTTCTTCAGTTTGAAGTTCGGTTACAAAATGGACTTGAATGTGGAGGTGCATATCTGAAGTACCTCCGTCCACAGGAAGCCGGGTGGACTCCCAAGGGATTTGACAATGATTCTCCATATACGATCATGTTTGGACCTGATAAGTGTGGGTCCACAAATAAGGTGCACTTCATTCTTCAGCACAAGAATCCTAAAACTGGGAAGTTTGTGGAGCACCATCTAAAGTATCCTCCATCAGTACCATTTGACAAAAATTCACATGTTTACACTGCTATTTTGAAACCTGACAATGAGCTGAAAATTTTGATTGACGGCGAAGAGAAGAAAAAAACAAATTTCTTATCTTCTGATGATTTTGAGCCAGCTCTTATTCCACCCAAGACAATACCTGACCCTGACGACAAGAAACCTGAGGATTGGGATGAGCGAGCTAAAATTCTAGACCCTGATGCGGTAAAGCCTGATGACTGGGATGAAGATGCGCCAATGGAGATTGAAGATGAAGAAGCTGTCAAACCAGATGGATGGCTGGATGATGAACCTGTGGAAATTGATGACCCGGAAGCAACAAAGCCAGAAGATTGGGATGATGAAGAGGACGGCGAATGGGAAGCACCAAAGGTTGACAACCCCAAGTGTGAAGCAGCACCTGGGTGTGGAGAGTGGAAGAGGCCCATGAAGAGGAATCCAGCATACAAGGGGAAATGGTCTGCTCCTCTAATTGACAATCCGAACTACAAGGGTATCTGGAAGCCACAAGAGATAGATAATCCAGAGTACTTCGAACTGGACAAGCCAAACTTTGAGCCGATTGCTGCCATTGGTATTGAGATATGGACTATGCAGGATGGGATTCTGTTTGACAATATTTTAATATCTAGTGACGAGAAGGTTGCTGAGTCATATCGGTTGGAGACATGGAAGCCTAAGTATGACGTTGAGAAAAAAAAGCAGAAGGCTGAAGACTCAGGTGCTGGGTTTAAAGATAGACTTTCAGGTCTCCAGGTAATGTTTTGTTCCACCAACACTAATCAACTAAATCAAGCTGTTGCTTCCATCTTACATCCAATGTCATTGTTATTGCAGAAGAAGATATTTGATGTTCTCTACAGGATAGCAGACATTCCTTTCTTGAAACCATACAAGATAAAAATCATTGTATGTTCTATTATCTTTAAAATTTTCCTATTTCTATTCCTGCTATTGAGATAGTAAACAAGATAGCAGACACCCCCCATCTTAAATCCAGATTAGTATTTTTTTCACTTTTGATGACTGGTTTTGGGGCAGGATGTTATTGAGAAGGCAGAGAAACAACCTACCGTCACCATTGGAGTTCTGGTGTCCTCGGTAGTGGTATTTGCCACTGTCATAGTCAGGCTTCTCTTTGGTGGCAAAAAGAAACCTCAGGTGAGTTGCTGAGAGGATTTCAATCTGGCTTGAATCTAGTTGCTGTTCTATCTTTAGATAAGTCTCGAGTCTTGATTTCCTAAACTTTGCATTGACAGAGACAAGCGGCAGCACCGCCTGCTTCCGAAACTAAGTCAGCCGAAACTATTGGGAATAATTCTCCAGGAAGGACCGAAGAAAAAGAAGAGAATGGACAAGTCGATGATGCATCTGCTCCTCGACCTCGGAGATCCAGAAGGGAGGCATGAGGTAGCAAAACTCTTCAAATTTTGTGAGATGTTCCGAGTTTAGATCTGCATTGCATTGTTAGGCTTTCCGGTGGGGACATGGAGAGTACCGCTGCCATCAGCTGAAGCGAGCACTTGCCTCCTTCCAATTATAGTTAGCTTTACAAATTGTTCTTGGATTTGTGGACTAGAAGTCTATGGCATACATAGTTTCTTGTAATTTGCTCGTTTGAACAATTCTTAGAACTTTTATTATGAAAAAAAAACATTAATTTATTTTTAATATACTGGCATGCTTTCTCCCAGATTACTTGGTGTTTATCATCTTTTCATAAACAATAGTCAAACTTTTGGAATGAGATGAGATGGACCTTTTCTTTTGGTGATACTTGATCCATAGATAATATAAATTAAATTTAATAACTTTAAAAGGCAAAGGCGTGGATTGTGAAATATAATGAGATAATTATTAAATTAAAAGATAATGAATTGTCTGAATCTGGAATCGAAAGATAAAATTATTTTTATAAAAAAAATAGAGAGATTAGGAGAGATATTTTATATATAATAAAGGATGATTGAAATAGAGAAAAACATTTGGTATTATTTGTGATCGTAAAATACTTTTAAAATTTATTTTTTTTTTAAAAAAAAGCTGAATGTAGATAGCGATTCAAGCACACGAGAGATAAATATATTAAGATGAATGTGTAGACATATGAGGATGAATAAAATAAGAAATGAGAATATTAGAGCAAAAGTTAAGATTGTAAATTTTGAAAGGTACATTTAAGATGATATACAAATATACAACTTATAAATATTTCAGCTAAATTATGTAAGCTATTACAAATATACAAATTAAATTAGAAAGAGAAAGATCAAATAAGTCTTAATTAGTAATGATAAAATAAAATAAAATAAAATTTATTTAAATATAGATAATAATATAATAGAGTAATAGAATCCAATAATATAAAAAAATCCATATATAGTCCATGGGATAAAATTTAATTGTTATTGTTATAATTAAAAAAGTTTTAATGTATTTAAAATTATATTTCATTACAGTGTGTTGACTCTTCTCCATAAGTTGAAATTCAATCAAAACGATTTGAATTTGGCATTTTGTATGGAACAGATATCCACGTGGATAAGGGCTTGAATTCGTTGTATAGTGAAAAATGCTTCCGATGAAGGAAGATGGTAACAATGCCACAGGCAAACAAAGTGCAAGTGGCCAACGAAGGTGTTAATGGAATATAGAAAATTATTTCATTTCTAGTTAGTTTCTGTTTGTTTTGATAGAAAATATTTTCCGGATAAGAAAAATAAAAGTATTACAAATTTTAGAAAACATTTTACTAATATTTTTTAGTATTATTAATTTGTGCAACGGCAAAATAGAAAGACATTCAATAGAAGACCACAATTCAATTATTTGGTGGTGAATTTTAAAAAAATTTATACGAGCAACTTTGGACATAGGAATTTGCCTTTGCAAATAGAGCACGATTTTGGTATTGAACAGTTTTACAAGGACGATGTGACTGTAGAAGCCAAGCTGGATCGCTAAGCTGCGTGTGCTTCCAGATTTACCCTGATGGTCGATGAAGATCCATTTAGATTCTTGCAAGCCCAAAGGACCGGATAGGACTGACCATCTCTAAGATTAGTCGGTCGAATACTCAAATACGTGCTAGTCAAATAAAAAAAAATCACAGATACTCTTCAAGATGAGATGAAAACAAGAATAGGTAGGTATCAGGATACCAATGCAGCAATTTGGTTAATAAGATTACCTTTGAAGTCAATATAGCTCCATTCCATCGTAGCTACAAATGAGTATCAATGGAGCCTTCATTGTGTTCTGATTTAATCTCGGAGAAAATAATGTTCTAGAGAACCATTAGCAGCAACTATCAAATAACAGTGAAGTATTCAATCCTGTAAAATTATATCTCACGATCCTTAATGTTTTGCATTCCTGCATAAGTTCAGTGAAGCAAAAGATCAAAGCTCCAGATAACATGGAGGAGTAACTAGAAGAAGAGATGAATCTTTAAGGTAGACATTAGACAGTTGGTGCATCAATTCAAAACATCATTCTACTGCAACCCTAGACACTGACTTTTAAATATACCTTCTGATACCACAAAATGTTCAACCAAGGGGAATTACAAGAGCTACCTGCCAATATCCAACACCACAAGTCCAATGAATCATCCACCAAGATCTTAAACGGGCCAAAATCATCTCTTTTAAAAAAAAATGCATAACTAGTGCTACACAAAGATCAAAAGCAACTAAAACAAAAGTGAAAATAACTCTGATTTCTGAAATCCAGAATTAGTTGTGTTCTACTGTCCATGGTATTATGGGAAAGAAAAAATATTATATAAAATTAAGCCGAAAGATACACAGAAGAAGGCAAACAACACCTGCAAAGATGTGAGTTTCTAATAGAAAAAAATAATAATTTTAGTGCCCAAGAAGGTTAAACACCACCAATTAGTAAAGTAAAAAATGGCAAACTGAAGAACATGCCAGTAGAGGATCCAAACAATTCATCCAACTAGTATTCTGATCCTGCAAGTAATAAGAAAACTAAACCCCAAAAATAATCAAAAGCCTAGTGCAATAGGGAAATGATAGAACATGAAATGAAGCTAGGCTCTAATTATGAAATCAATGGGTGGGTGGGCTACCAGCTCAGTAAATAGAATCAAATAGTGAGTAATTGTGCTACATTTCCTCCTAATTTAATCCTAACAAACCCAATGTATCATCTTGATACAGCACAATGAGAAGTGCTGAGTCAAAGGCATTATCTTTACTGCTCTAATCTCCATTTGTTTTCCATTAAACTCTCAGAATCTGAAGCTTAGTGGAGAAGGCAATGGCAACCCAGTCGGGCAGCGAGGAAGACCACTGCAGTTGCTCGATCTCTGTTCCGGCAGTGTAGGCAAGTATGGGGTCGAGGCCACCCTCAGCAGCCGCGGCTGCCATAGACTTCTGGACGTTGCCATGGTCACCGCCCATGGACGAGAGGTCCCATATCAGGGCCTGCGAATCATCACCAGCAGTGCAGATATGGCAGGAGGAATGGGGCGCCCAGGCGATTGCATTGACGCTCGCCTGGTGGCGGTGGAGCTCGACGACGGGGAAGGTAGGGAAGCGGATGTCGAGGACGACAACCTTGGCGCTATCCATTATGATGGTGGCCATGTAGCGGGGATCCTGCTTGTTCCACCCGAGGCGGACAAGCGGCGTGCCAGGAGGATCGGCGGACTCATATATGATGGTGGAGTGGTCCTTGTCGCGCAGGTCGAAGACTCGGACGGAACCGTCGGCAGAGACGGAGGCAAAGACGCCGACGCCGCCCCAGGCGACGTCGTAGACCTCCTTGTCGTGGGCGATGAGCTGGGTGTCGACTGCCTCGCGGTCCATTTCCCAGACAGTACACGTGGTGTCGCTGGAGGAGGTTCCGATGCGGCATGGCTCAGCGTCGTTCCAGTCAAAGGAAGTCAATGGACAGCAAAACTCAGAGTTACGGTTGCCGTTAAGAAGCGAGCGGAGCTCGATCCGGGAGGAGTCGTCGGCAACGCGCCAGATGCGGAGGAAGTCGGCAGAGGTAGCGAGGAGGTCCGGACGGAGGCACTCGCGGTCGGGAACGAACATGGTTTTGGTGGGAGGGAAAGGGTGCTCGAAGCAGAGGGCCAGGTCAGAGCGGATCTCTCCGGAAGCCTCGTCCAGCTGCACGATCTCCATCCGGTTGCCGTAGCCCTCGAGGAGGCTACCGATGGCAAGGCGGTAGCGCTTGTCCCGGCGGACGCTCCAGTTCATGGCGTAGATGTGCCAAGGCGCCTCGTAGGTGTAGATCTCCGAGCGCTGCTGCTGCTGCGGGTCCTCGTCGCCGTCGCCGTTGCCCTCGCCCTCCGAGGATCCGAGATCAGGAGTGGGCCGTTGTTCCCGAACCTCCACATCTCCGCTCGCTCCCATGAGAAGATGGTATCTCTTTCTTCGCTCTCTGCCCTCGATTACCGGTGCGGTCGCCGGCTGCTAGAGGGCAGTCTCCGGAGAAGTAGGAAGGGGGAAGACGAAAATAAGGGGAGAAGGATAAGCGAGAGTTGCAGCGGATGCATTTCGATTATCCTTTTCCACTCCAACAAAAAAAGTCGTTACGAAATTCCACCTTTTTACAACACTCAAAAATGGCTCTCTCTCTCTCTCTCTCTCTCGAATTCTCCCTCTCTCTCTCTTGCATTCT
>JBAMHZ010437959.1:0-10318 GCA_037177395.1 Alpinia galanga | reverse complement strand
ATAAAATAATGATAAAAATGCTTAAGGAAAAAATTTTTATTTTTTTTATCATTAAAAGGGTGTTGCATATTAAAAAAAAAAAGATTAAAAGAGTATCTCATTCTATTAAATGGGAAATATTTTTTCATCAAAATATTTACTATAATAATTTTAATAAGTCTATTCCACGTCATAATTCTTTTAATCAGAATTAATATATGTTGATGTAATTATTTTAATATAATAATTATCATGTAATAATTTTATTTTATATTATAATAATTTTATTAAAAATTTATTATAATACTGTATTAATGAAAGTATTTTTGAAAATAAAAATAAAATATCATTTTAATAATTTTCAATAACGGACACTCTTTTGATATTGAAAAATAAGAAACATGTCTGGGGCACGTTGTAGTAGCAAAAGTGATAGAAATTAAATAGGAGAATACAGTTTGATCCTATATTAAAATAATATTTGGCTTAGTCTTCTGTGTAGGAATTTACTTGATGGATAGATTAAGATTTCAGTATTAAACAATCTTTTAGAGATAACATAACTGTGGAATCCAAATTGGACTGTTAAAGTTACAAGTATTTTTTTAATATACGTTGATCATTAGTAGAGATTCATAGGAGCTCTTCTATAAATTAGTCTGGTCGAGAGTATAAATAGAAGAAACACTATTTTATTTTATTTTATTTTATTTTTTGAAACTTTTGCATTTTGACAATAAATTAAAAATAAACACTTCTTCCATTCTCTCGTTCAAAAGATTTCAAATCTTCCGCCCATTTCCGTACGTTCCCCCAAATTCGAACCCTAATTCGCTCTCTCCTTCGCCATGGATGCTCATCGCACACGCTTCTCGGGTAATCTCGCCTCCTCTCTCGCCCTATCCTGTCGCTATTCGACTCACTCTGATCGAGTTAATGGCTATCGGTTTTGTGCGATGCAGCTAATTTGGCAGGCAAACGCAGGACCGGGACGAAGTCCTCGGGGAAAAATGGCGACGGCGCCATGCCGACAAATAAACCCCCATGGCAGAGCGTCAATGCTTCGCAAACTCAAATCAAGTAGGGAAAATATCGATTTTTTTTTTTTTTTTGTTTTTTTGGCAATCAGTCGCCCAGTCTTGTTCGTGATGTCGTTGTAATCTCGCAATTCTTCGATATTATTATTATTATTATTTCTCAGATCGAAGCGTGCTTTTGGCGTCCCCAGAAGCACGAACATTCCGGTCGAAGAACCTCTTTTGATTTCCAAGACGCGGAAAGTTCCAGCGGCAGCGAAGAAGCCTTCGAATCCAGATCCTGCGGCGACGACAAATGCAGCGGCAGTTGTTGGTAAGAAGAAACCCCAGGTTACTTTACAAGAACCGAAGAAGGTAGTAGCTGAAGGAGGCGAAGACAATAAACCCGAAGAGATGGTCCGCACCCCGACGCTATCGATCAAGCCTGCTGCTGCTGCGTCGGGCACGCCTTACCATAGCGCTCAGAACTGCAGCAAGTGCAGGCTCGACAAGCTCGAGTCTTCAACATACTGGCTTGCGCAGATAAGATTGGCTGAATCCACAGGAAAGCATTTCGTGGCTGCCGCTTTCTTCAACCTTGCACTAGAATGCCATGCCCAGGTCTGTTGAATTTTTTTATGAAACTTACTTGAAAGCCTAGAAAATTTGGTCTTCTTATCTAAAAAAAAATCTCTTTTGTCTCCCTAGCCATTCTATAAGCTCCGAAATGAGCTCAGGCATTATGTGAAGCGACATCAAGTCAGTTCTGTGGAATCGATTTGGACCAATCTATCTCAGGCTTATGGAATTGCTAAGGAGAAGTTAGTTTATGATTCATGCGATCTTGCTCAAAGTAGTTATCTTTTGTCTGAAATGAACAATTTGCTTGCTAATCCTGATGCTGAATTACGTAATGGTAGCCAGTTTCATGATTCCTCATCTGAAAAGGATGATCGAGAGCTCAATTCTGGGATGCTAGATTGTGACGCTCACGAAGATGAATGCTCAAAGCATGAAAGTACCAATTGCATGCAATTCAACAAGAGGTTTCAGGAACTGGCAGAGTTCAAAGTTGATCATAATGATGAACATGAATACAAAATGGAAGAATCTGACAGTTTGTTGGTCGACAACTTAACAGAGAATAAATGTTGTGTTCTTGCCAACATATCTAATGCCCCTGATAGATCTCCTGGCACCAAAAGTTCAGAGAAGGAAACATCTGTAGAAAGTGTAAAGAAAAAATCTGGAATTTGTTCAAATAGTTCCTCCCAACCAATCAAGACACCAACATCTTGCCCTTCTACTAGTAAAGGCAAGGAGAATATTAGGGGAAACAGAGAAAGATTTGAGGGTTCAGCCAACAATTCACTGGATCACAGTCAGCAAAGAAGAAAGAAATAATAAATCCAGTACCATGTAAGCAATTTTTTTTTTTCATTTTATTAAAGAATTCAGATGCTTCATTTCTTTATTTACATCATTTTTTCATGTGAAAATTATCCAAAACCAAGACACTTACAAATGTTTGAGCAATTGAGAAATAAGTCTAGTTCTATTTTGGCAAAATACTAGTAAACCAATTTCTGCAAGTAGTTGAGTGGTAAAATTTTCCTGTTTTATGTTATTGTCTGAATTCTTTCAGCTTTTTAGAAACTTGTTATGTCGCCAGCTAAAGGAAAAGTCCAAATTAGATCTAATTATGTTCATTTCTTCATTAGCATGAAGTTAATACAATAATTGAAATGAGGTTTTAAGAATTCGAAAACAACTAACAATGATTTATATACAGCTAGATGATGCCTGGTGGAACATAGTGGAGCAGTATATAATAATTCATATAAAAGCAGAAAGTTACATGAAGAAGACATTGCTTAGATATTATCCATGAAATAATGTCTCATCAAAAATTTATAAAATCTGGTCAAATCAGCTTTGGCTAATCTTCAAAGGAGAGCATTTTTATAGCATTGGAAAATAACATAAAATACAAGATAAAAAATGACCGAAAACAAGATCCTTATTTCCTCAATTTGGGTCCGATGGCATTTTTTCCTCCAAATTCAAACAGCTTAACTAGTTATATCCTAAAACCTCTTAACCAGAGCCAAATCAAAGAGATATGGAACATATAGCAAAAACCATAGTTGCATAATTGCATTCCACAATGATTGAGGTTAATTATTCCATCTAGTATCAAGAAAGAGCAAAATGTAGTTGCTTTTGTTGTTGAATTTCTATTTTTTTTAATCACAATTAAGTCAGTTAAATGAAATTTCAAATTTGCATGCTTGTTCACCTGTTTTGTGTTTCTACAAATGAAACGGTGTGAAAAGGAAAGCAAAAGGGAAACATCTAGTGCTTTGCTTCTAATTATTTGCATTAAGACATCTGCTAAACTTCTCTTTTGTCATATGGCTTCTACCTTTTGTTTAGTGTCTTCCCTGGAAATAAACTTTTCTGTTGCAGGAAGCAAGCATGAGCTTCATCAAAGATTTCTTGATCAAGATTCTTGTTGCGTCATCAAAATTGAATCTGTTATTATAGTTGAACAAGCTTTAGGTTGCAATTCTGGTGTGCAAGGGCAATATTTGTGTACTGGGTGTGATTTTATTATATCTACACTGTAAATTTGGTTCAGTGTTTGTCTTAGGATTTGGCTGAATGTAGATGCATGATTCTTGTTTTCTCAAGGAATCATATTGATTGAGCATATGAATAGATTCTTTCTCGAAATTTTGTACTATCCTTTTAAATTTATTTGAACAAGTGTACTATCAATTGGATGTTTAATCATGTTAATCAACACTATATTGGTTGAGAATATTGAAAAGGTATTGGAATGTTTGCATAAATAACATTCTTTATTGCTCTTCAATTAAGATTTTCATTTTTAATACATTTGATTTTTTTTAATGCATGCCTATGTGCGAGTTTGTATATTATTTATTTATTTGTATGTATGTATTTAATGTTTTTGTGCTAAAAGATCAAAAACACTTAATCTAATTGACCCAAATATAATTTATATAGAGTTAAATGAAAGGAGAAATCCAAATAATAGCTCATGAAAACATTACTCTTGACTAAATTAATCTTATATATAAAACATTAGTGATATTTAAATTTTTAAATCACTTTATACGTGCTCATAATTTCATGAATAAAATCACACAATGAGGGTTCGGTGAAGAACAAAGGAAAGGAAAGAAGCTTGGACATGCTCCACTTAATTTCCTAGAGAACATCGTATGGAAGCTTAGTGCAGAAAAAATGCAGCAAGCAAACAAATAATAATAATAATAATAATAATTCAGTGCACAAAACTCTCTTCAATACAAATTCTTAAAAAAATATATGACTCAAATATGTGATTTTTAGATTATCGTTCACAGAATCATGGAAGAAGTACAAGATCCATGTCATTTTATAAAGAGCATCACCATATCAACGTCTCTAAATAAAGTAAAACAAAGTAATACAATTATAAACGAACATAAACATTTCAGCCTCTTCACAATGTAAATCAATGTAGCACAAAATGTAGAGAGCATCACTATTTCAACCATATCTATTCAAGAGGTAAATCAAAGCGATACAATTGTCAAGAACATCACAACCTCTCTTCCGAAGAATAAATCGAAGTAATAGAATTGTAAAGAACCACACCATTTTAACATTTCTTCACAAGGTAAATCAAAGTGATACAATTGTAAAGATCATCATCATTTCAACAGTACATGGTATAAATCTAAGTGATACAATTACAAAGAAGACACCATTCAACATCTCAAACGGTCAATCAAAGTAATGCAGATATAAAGAACATTTTCAGCATCCCCTCCCTCATAAGGTGATTTAAAGTAATGCAATTATGAAGAACAACACCATTTCAACATGACTTCAAAGGTAAATCAAAGTAGTCAAAAGCCACTAGATTGTGAGCACTATGACTGAATTGAAAATAAAAAAGAAATTGTGTCAACAAGGGTCTCATCATAAGAACAATAATAACATTCTCCCACCATTTGAGCTATTTTCCACACGCCACAAGCTTGGAACTATTATGCAGTAGCTCATTCCAGTGGCTGCTGATTTTGTATATGTAATAAAGAATATACAAAATCCAAGCTAATCTAACAAAAAAAAAACAAAACAAAACCATGTCTGCATGGTTATGAAGGGGAATCCCACAACCATGTTTAATTTGATGCAAGTTACAAAGGGTAAATATGATACAAATAGGCAAAGAGAAAACGCCTAAAAAATTAAACCTACATAACCATCCAGTACCTGCTTGATGTCTTGGTCAAGCCTGCCTCCTACAATCTGCCTCCCATGTCTCCTCTCCAAAGCTCCATGTTGCTGCCTAAAACCTTGGCCCTTGTAGCAAAATGCATGTTGACTGCTGCAACTGAATTCGACACTGATCCACCAACCAACATTCTACCTCCCATCATGTTTGTACTCAGAGGTGTTACCCGCACTTGCTGCTGAAACCCTGGGATCATGTTGATTAGAGTCCTTTTCTGGAGTCCAGGAATGGTCTCTATCTGCTTCGAATTAGATGGCAATGGCTGCATATAGGGCTTCTGGTCGTCTGTGAGAATTCCATTACAACCTAGAATGCTGTCCTTGGCTGGATAATGAGATGTATTGGTTGGTGTCCCTTGGTACTTGTAAAAAATGGAAGCAGTCTCTGGCAATGATGAAAACCCAGTCTGTATTCTCTTCCCATCCCAGAAACCATAAGTTGTTTCTAGGTTTACTTGGCCTGAACCTGCATTTACTAGTTGACTAGCACCTTTAACACCACTGGAATTGGTCATTTTTGAAGCACCGTCCATCTTTGACAATAAGGATCTTTGATTATATCCATGGGATGATGAGCCAGATTTCAGTGTGGACGAGCTAAGGATTTTACCAAAAAGTTTCAGATCTCCAGGTCTTGGTTTCTCTTGGTCAGCACCAACATTCTTGAAACAAGTTCTGAGTTTGGCTTCTGATTGATTTTCACTTGGAGATATCACAGTAGTTACTGAGTGTGGAGTGAAGACGTTGCTTTCATGCTGGTGCTTATCTGATGCAAAAAAATGATTTGGTTGGGAGAGAGACTCTTTTCCGTTTTCTGCCTCACGCTGACTAAGCTGCTCAAATGCAGGAGGGTTAGTTTCCCCATTGGCTTCTTGTTTGACTGACTGCAGCGAAGAGCTTTTGATAATATGCATATTGTGATCAACTTGGGTGAGCGGTAAGTTTGTGAGCATATATTGTTGGTCCAGATCCATTTTAATCAAATTTTGACCTTTATTCCCATGATCCTCGAGCTTAAAAGTAGCTTTGGATAATAAGCGAGGAGAGTCCCCAAAACATATATTAGATGGATGTGATAGAAATGAATTCACTGGTACAGAATGCTTATTTTCCTTCTTCAATAAGATGCTCTGCAGATTCTTCGCAGTAGATGGGAATGTATTTGCTGAGATTATTGAAGATCCAACTTGAACTGAAGCTTTTGCACACAAAGGCAGGCCATTTTTATTGGCAATGGAGCTGATGTTGGTCGATTTTTTGTTTGACAGTCCGAACTCAGCAGCAAATGGTGACTTTGAATCTACTTCCTTCTTCATACTTTTAACAGGAGAGCATCCAACAGTCCCTCTGACAAGGGAAATACTAGCAGTTATTTGTTTTGGCTTCGGTTTGGGACATTCTTCAACAGGCTCACTTTTTCTGATTAAGACAGCGAGTTCCGGAAGAGAAATAATACTTCTAATTTCTTCAAAATTTGCTTCTTCAGCAGAATCTGCAGCCTCACATTTTACAGCTTCACATCCAGATGGAGCAACAATATTTTCCTTTTGTGGAACATCAAATTGAAGATTGTCCACATTGGGTGTCTGCTTAACATCATGAGAAATGGACACCTGCTTATCAACTTTATCCTCGCTCTCAAGATTGCCTTTATCTACTACATTGCAATCCTGTTCATGTGATCTCTCTGTTTCAACATGAAAACCAGTGCTTGCACAATCGGTGATCCCCTCATAACCATTGGTCTCCACAGGCTGGGAGACATCATCATCAATTTTGGAACAAGATTGTGTGCTGCAGATTCCAGAATTCATCTCGATACAAGAAGTATCATCTGTGTCACTTCTTCCTCTGTTTGTTGGGCTTACTGGCTTAACCTCAGTAGCACAACCTTGATTAATTGCATCAAGAGAAAGGCACTTTCGAGCCTTGCTAAAGAAGATCTTACATTGTTCTTTTGATTTTGTCTTCACATAATCTGCAATCCTCGTGAAATTCTTTCCATACATGCTCAAAGCTTCGATAAACATAGTCTTATCTTCATCGATCCAATCAGCTGACTCCATTTCTCCACAACCTTCATCTGAAAAACAGGTAGTGTCCATGTCCAGGCTCATCTCATCCTTGATCTTCTTAGCAGGATCAATAGAACTAGTCTCCTGTGAGCTGATAGTCTCTGAGGATCGAGTGCTACAAATCCCTGCTAATATATTAGCAGCCATAGATTCTCTTTCTTGAGAAGATATGTTAACTTTATCTGCTCCAAATAAATAAACAGAATTTCTAGATGAAATATTTCCTGCATGTTTTCCAATCTTTTCAGTATATTCATTTTGTGCCACCATAACTGATGCTGCACCTAATAAATCAAGAGATTCAACATCCTTTCTGTGATTCCAACTATTTCCTGATGCTACAAGGTAGGTATTGGCTGGTAAATACTGTTGTTGCTTTTTAAGATCCAACCATTTCTTCACATTTTTGAAGCCCTCTGATTTGTGATTTTTGTAATAAAATTCAACACAATCTGCGGTGCTTTTATGGTCTAGAAAGGAAGATATCTTACTAAAATCTTTACCATATCTGGCAAGCATCTCCATGAAAACTTCTTTCTCATCTTGTGACCATGGGTTTATCATTGCTCTTTCGTTCTCAAAACTCAGAGGGTCTTCTATTAATCCATTACTGTTAACAAACCTATCGTACCTTTGGTTCTTATCATTTAATAGTGATGGCATCTTCAGATGACTTCTAAAAGGCTTGATATGTGAATCTGACAGCAATTTAGTTGCACTGTGCATTACTTCTGTAGTAGAAACCAAGGAAAATTTACCTGCTGTGAGTATAATAAAAACAATATTAGCTAGAAAAAATAGAAAATAAAATATAAGATTTTTTAAAAGAAAATTGTAGGGTATATAGAAATGCTAAGCACGCATGAAAAGAAAATCATGTATGAACTGTAAGAGACATTAAAAAAAAGCTAAAAATTATTAGCTTATCAAAATACATACTTAGTCAACATGCAATTGAAGCAAACAAGACGGAACAAAATCTTGATTAAACTACCTTAACAAGAACAAAAGTTACAGACTATGTAAATCTGAAATAACAAATTAGAATTAGAGTTTCATCTGCATATATATATAGTAATTTGCAGAGGCAGGCCTAAATCCTTTGCGTATTATATATTGTCTTTAGGATATGTATATATACGCATTTTTTTTAGAAAATCCATGAAGCCATAAACAATTATACTTTAAATTACAGTTGCAAAAATTGACAGCTACACATACAACTAACAGTTTCATATGTTGGCCAAATTTCAGCTTAATATATAGAGGATCTTCAACTAAAGCAACTTAGATTGAGATAAGCAAAACCGAGACAATTTCATCGTGAGAAAGATCATTTTGCAGAACTCAACTAAAGAAGCCGTGGAATCTCAAAGTTAACCAGAACTTAGAAAATAAATTTTGTCAAGCGAGGAAACAAAGTTGATGATAGCCAATATGAATTTGCCATCTAATGACAATTGAGAAGAATATATCTGGTATACCAACAATAACAATAAGGGCAGAATTGATAGAAATTTAAACACCTGTGCTCATTGTCACTTATGATATTGTGCAAGAAAAGCATGTCTCACCTTGTCCCTACACCATCCAGCCCTCAGGACCTAGTTGCACTTAGTCCCTTTAAAATTATTGGTCTTGTTTAATGTATACAGCTATTGTGATGCTAAGTGTGTAAGAGCGACTGATTCATAAATAAAATTTAATTAAAACCATAACAGATATAAATGAGGTTTAAGTATAATTACGTAGTGAATAAATATATAAAATAGCTAATACTTCTTGAGCAAGTACAATATCGAACTAAGTAGGATCATGAAACGTGCAAACAGGGATGGCATAAAATACAGACACTTTTCCACTACACATTATTAGCATTTCTCCAGATGACTAGAGGGACGCATATTTAAATACTATATTGTGTACCAACTTGGTTAAGCCACATAAAAAGGGAACTTGGATAAGTAAATGTATATTACAAAATATATTTTTTTGAAAAAAAAAGTAAGAGACTATATTTATGACTCACCAGTTGAGGCAGATCGTGATCGGTTTGAAGAACGTTGCTTTTGAGAAATAATTTGAAATGAAGGATTGCTAAGTTCAGACCGCCTATTTAATTTAGTGCGAAGTTTTTTTTCCTTCCACGATTGATGTAGCGCCCTAAATTTAAGAGCAAGAACACGCTGTTTAAATTTCTGTTGACGTTTTATCATTGGAAGCTTCTCTTTGATTTGCATGCCACGCTTACAGAGTGATGTAAAATTAACAAATCCCCAAATATCTGACTGAGGCAGATTTTTTGAGAGTGCCATATCAAATACCTCCCAGGCAAGCTTTGAAGTACTCCTGTTGGATTTATGAATTAGGCTTACTAAATTAGAATCTGACATCCCCTGCACAGTACCATCAGCACCTATACAGGCGCTGCCATTCACATAACTTCCACTATCAACTTCACAGGGAACCTTCAACCTCCCTTCAACCATATCTAATAGTTCAGAAGCCTTCAATCTTTCACCTTCAATTAATGAGGCACTTGCAGTTGATTTCTCTAACCTGCTACCAAGGGGTTCCTTTACGAAAGCAGATGAAACTGTTTCTTCAGCTGCAGTTTCATGTTCAACAAATATACTTGAAGACCTGTGTTCATTGCCTTCCGGGGGTAACAATTCCATACACTCTGTCCGCTGATCTTTCAAATGATTATGTTCAATTGATAAATCATCCAATGACCCTTTACTAAGCTCAGAAGCAGCAGCATCTGCTGATTTCAAGGTGCCTAGATAAGCATCGGCTTTAGTATCACATGTCATTGCCTTGAGCTCCTTTTCAAGTAAATCAATTTTATTCTCTATCTTTTCATACGCATTTGAAACCTTCTGCTTTAATTTCAATAGTTTGTTCATAGAAAGACTCATTAAAGTGGAATCA
>JBAMHZ010437948.1:0-10318 GCA_037177395.1 Alpinia galanga | reverse complement strand
CATATTGTCCACTCCGCCCATAGAGGTTGAGAAGAATGCTATATGTCGCAGCGGTGGGCGTACAACCTGCCGACTGCATCTGGCGGAGGACACCCATCGCCTGCTTAGAGGCACCAACCTTTGCATATGCCTCCATGAGCACATTGTAAGCCGCCGCATCAGGAAGGTGCCCACCAGCTTCCATCTCTAACAGAAGCTCCGAAACACGATCAAGCCGGTTGAGCTTGGCAAATGTGTCAACAAGGTAAGTGTGTGTGGCGTTGTCGGGCAACACTCCAGCCTCAAGCATGGTTCGAAGCATCATCTCTGCCTCTTCGGCGAGGCCACGCGCACCTGCAGCAGCGAGAAGAGTGTTGTACGTAACAAGGTCCGGATGGATGCCGTCGTGGCGCATCTCCGCAAACAGCCCGAGCAGCGAGTCCCAAGGAAGCCCGCCTCGCGCGCAGGCGTTGATGACGGTGTTGTACGTCAGGGACGTGGGCGCGATGCGGTCTTCCTTCATCCGTGCGAGCAGCGCCAGCGCCGTCTCGTGGTCGCCATTGCGACCGTAGGCGTTGATCAGTGCGGTGTAGGAAAGCGCGGATCGGGGAACCAAATTGACCTGCATATCCTCGAACACGTCGAGGCACTTGTCGAGCAGCGCCTCGCGACCCAGCACGCCGATGAGGATGGCGTGGATGTGCTCGTTGGGGCGGCACCACGACTGGCGCTGCATGTACTTGAAGAGGCGGAGGGAGCGCTGCCAGTCGCCGCGCATGGCAAACTCCTTGAACACGAGGGCGAAGTCAGCGAGGGTGAGGCGGTGGCGGAAGGCCTCGAGGCATCGGGCAATGCTGCCGCGAGGAGGGAGGCTGCTGAGCTTGTTGATGAGGGTCTCCACGTCGTAGCTGTACTTTCCCTTTTGTAGTGTCACCGAAGGGTTTCCCAGCACCAGCTCCTTGGGTTTGCTCCGGCCGGCCGCCGTGATTCCGGCCCGGGGTCTCAGCACCGTGCGCCCGGGTGGGTTCCGCCAAGAAGGATGCTGCCGGAGACAATCAGCGCCGAGTAAGGGTTTTCGGGGGTCATGGTAGGAGGAGGAGGAGGAAGCAGTGGAAGTGGTGAGGGGAGCGGAGAAGGGAAGAGGAAGGAGCGCCATTTTTGGGGCTAATTTGGAGGTCGGAAAGATTGGAACGGAGGAATTGAGTTGGGGTTTTAGATGGTGGATAACGATGGCTGGATCGAGGACAACGTGAATCCGATTACGTTCGGGCTTCGGATTCGTTTGGATAGATCCGACCCGTTAACATGTATATTTATTTTATTTGTCAAAATGCAATAATTTCATGTCCAATCATATGATTATTTTATTTATTTATTTATTTATTTTTTAAACTGATTAATTCTTGGAGATGATTAATTCTGTCCCACGGTCTTTCAGGAATATCCCTTCAACAGTTGAACCAAAAGAGCTAGGAACTATAGTGAATATTCACTAACCACTTGGGTAAATTAAGGAAGCGCTCATAGCTTTTTTAGCAGATTAATTCAGACTCCGTAGTCACACCATCCTTTAAGGCTGTCTAAAGCTAAAATTGTACTTCATTCGCTATGCAAATTTCTACATAGACATTGAACTATACCTTAGCAAAATATTAAATTGTATTTTTATGTGAAATATTTCACCGTCATTACCTCTAGGCAATCATACTACTATTTAAATTATATTGTATATTACTTTGAAACCTACGGCACAAATATTTGTTCCATAGCGACGTGAAAAACAAATAAATTAATGAGAAAATTCATTTTGCATTTAAGAATTTAGCCACTTATTACTTTGAATCATTAAAATATTTTCCATATTTACTTATTATATTACCTACTAATTATAAAAAATGTTAATTTTACCATATAAAATTTAAACGATCAATAACACACAAAAAAAATATTTGTTTAGAAAAATTGAGTAGTATTAACGACAAATTATTGCATTAACTAAAAAAAATATAAATCCAAAGTGATAAACATAAGAGCTCGAAAATGCTACCATAGGATTCCTAACTTTGCTAATTGCACTAATTCGATATAAAAGGACTGAATCATGGCACACGGGAAACGCGGCGAGGTACTATTTGTCCTGCACCGCGACAACTATTCTACAGCAAACACCCGATCTGGGGCCATCAAGCTCGCGAAGACCGTTGGATGAACCGATCTGTCCATGGACCCAGATCGCGGGCCCCACTCACTTCCTATACCTTCCTCGCGTGGAATTCTCTATTTTTTTAATATTATTTTTATGTTCCACCTAAATAAATATATACGAAAAGTAATGAAAAAAGAGTAAAAAACAAGAAAAACGTAGTGATCGGCCGCAAGAACCACCCAGTTCGAAGCGGGTAGACGAACGCGTCGACCGCTGCGACCGAACTCGATCGGAAGCTCTCGATCTTCCTCGAGCTCCGCCCTCCGTCGAGATCTCCGCCGGCTGTTCTATCCTCACTCGCTCTCTTTAAAAAACATCTCTCGGCTAGAGATTCGAATCTCATCGCTTGCCTTGCCGCCTGCTGGAGTTGGAGGTCATCATGTCGCAGAAGAGGCAGCCCGAAGAGGAGAGGGAGGCAGGTCCGTCATCCACTGGAAGCGCATCTCCCGACGAGAAGCGCCCCAGGACCTTCCAGAGGTAAGCAAAGTAACATATGGTGCGATGGTGATTTGGATGGAGGGGATGCTTTATTCTGATTCCGAAATGATGGTTTTTGGACACGGATCGTTGAAACTAGGGTCGTCAAGGAGGCATGGATGATGCACAGAGTTAATAAGTGGTTTGAGACGATGGAGCCGTTCATACGGAAAATTGTGAGTCAATCTGAATTCCATGTCTACCCTTTCTTTCCTTGTTTTTTGGTCATGCATCTGCAATCAGTTTCGGGTTTTTTTTTGACTTTATCGATTATTGGTTTGTACGAGATGGAGGAAAGTGCCTATCATCCCAGTATTAGCCAAGAATTTTGACCAAATTCTTATGTGCTATCTTACGCGATCTGTTTTTTCAATTTCGGTCTTAAAGGAAAGGAGAAGAATTTGACAGTAAAGGGAGAATTTTATGAACCAAATCTACCCACAATAATCACCGCGGAAACTGATTTATGCTTGTCGTAGAGAGTACTTTTTGACTAACTTTGTTGCTTGCCTATTGCCTTTCAGTTTTGGTTTCTTCATAGAGACTTCAAATCCATGAAATTGAATGTATAATTTTATTTCTTGCCTATTGGTTTTGGTGCTCTTATAGAGGCTTCCAATCAGTGAAAATTGAGTTAAGTTTGTATGATTTTATTTGCTTGCCTACCGGCTATTGGTTTTGGTTCCCATAAAAATTGAGATAATTTTATATCAGCAACCAATCTTTAGGTAGAAATTTTAAATTTTATCATCAGTTAATGCTACAATACTTCTTACAGATAAGGGAAGAAGTTGAAATGGCTTTATCGAACCATTTGGCCAGTTTTACAAGGTAAGACTCGGATCTTTTCTTGATGAATCATTTTCCTTAAAAATTTTGAAAATAAGAAAGGTTTCTTTATGAGATACCATATTTTATTGGATTTATTTTTGATAAATAATATGTGTCATCAATCAGACAATGTGAAAAGCAGGTTGGTTCTGCCATACGAAATCTACGACTTGAGTTCCAGAACAAGCTTTCTCTTCCCATATTCACTGGTAGTCGAATAGAAGGGGAGGATTCATCAGCCATCCCTGTTGCTTTAGTTGATGCCTTCACTGGGGAAGTCGTCACAATAGGTCCTGTATCATCATTGAAGGTGGAAATAGTTGTTCTGCATGGAGATTTTGAAGTTGGTGAAGATGGCAATTGGACCGCTGGTGAATTTAAAAACTATATTGTGAAAGAAAGAGATGGCAAGCGCTCATTGCTAACTGGTGATGCTTTTGTGGATCTTAAAGGAGGGATTGCCACAGTAGGAGATCTGGTATTTACAGATAACTCTAGCTGGACAAGAAGTCGAAAATTCAGGCTCGGAGCAAGAATTGCTGATGGTCATTGCCACGGAATCAGAATAAGAGAAGCCATGACTGAACCTTTCATGGTTAAAGACCACCGTGGTGAATGTGAGTTTATATGATATTGATTTTTTAGGTTGTTCTTCTGCTATGTAGATTAATAATACATCTTTTATAATTGAAAATACACAAAATTTGATTTTTCTTTACAGTATACAAGAAACATTATCCCCCATCACTGGGTGATGAAGTCTGGCGCCTAGAGAAGATTGGCAAAGATGGCGCCTTTCACAAGCGTCTAACCATCGCAAATATTAACACTGTCAAGGATTTCCTGATGTTATTTTGGAGGGATTCTACAAGGCTCCGAAATGTATTAACATGCATCTTTAGTATCCAATCAGTTTTGTCATATTACAACTTCAGCAAATATAACTTCCAAACGTGAAAGTTACAGTTATCCAAGAGAAACGAGGATTGTTTATCCTTTTTTTTTCCTCGTCCATTTTTCTTATTCAAACTAACCAGAGCTTAAGAATGATACTATTTATTATTATAATCTACGATCTACCTAAAATTATGGTATTACATTTTTCTCCTGGTGAGGAAGTTTCTTTTTGCCTTGTAGTTTACTAGATAGTGGATCCTCTTTTAGTAATTTCTGCAGCACTAGAATTTCTACAATAATATTTCTTGATAACGCTCTTCATTTGCATATTATATTGTTAATGCAGATTTTAGGCAGTGGCATGTCTGCTAGGATGTGGGAAGTCACTGTCGATCACGCCCGAACATGTTTTCTTGGTGATGAGGTGCATGTATACTACCCAAATGGCCAAGGGAAAACTGGGTTCGTCTTCAATGTTGTCGGAGAAGTGCTCGGTACCTACACAGAGCAGCAATTTATTCCACTTACAGACCTCCAAACTAATGCAACGGTGTGTATTTTCCTTATTCCCATATTCTCAACATATCCCTAACTTGTCGATGTCTATATTAGATAGAAGCACTTGATCTTGTGAAACAAGCATCTGAGCATTGGAATGATGTTGTAACCTACAAGAAAGATGATGTTCTAGGCACCTCTTTGCCTGAGCCTTCAATTTCTTTCTATGGAGCAGAAAACCTGTATAGTAGTTTCCCCAGTCCCATCAAGAACGATGCCTTTGGTTTTGCTCACTCTGGCATTCTGTCACCTGATGTGTTCCCCATGGGTATAAGAGACTTTGATGCTTACTCCCTCAGTAGTCAAAGCGTTCCTCTCTTCAACGAGTGCAGCGGTCAAGCTTTTTTCGGTGAAGAGAACAACTTCCATTACTTGCCTATTCATGACCTCATTTCTGGCTCACCAGTGGATCTACCAGTTAAGGTTGCTCGCACCAAACCTCGCAGCAGTTGGAAGACCTTGTCAGTTGTGTTTATGTTCATAAGGAGAATTGTTATAACAATGAAGGCAAGGGTGCGCAAAACTTAGATCGCAGGAGTGCATCTTGAAAGCATTAGGTTTCTATATCCTAAAATGAAATGCTGGGAATGTTTGTCTTGCATTGTTCTTGTTCTTTTCATTGTAAATTGCTGGAGGAAAAAAGAAGTTTGGGCCCCCTTGTCGGTTATAATCTTTATGTAATTGTACATAGAAAATGCCTAGTTCCTAAGGGTAAAATGTGATACACCAATGATGCATAATTTCACGTCGTGCTGGTTTTCCTGCTTCATATAAATTGCTTGTGCCCTTGTAGTTTAGATTTGTGAACACCGTGTAACCGTATAGAAGTTTATACCTATTACAAATGTTTGTGTATTTTTGCTTTAGATGTTACACTTTGAATGCTGAGAAGTGATGGGGTTTTTACTATATTACCATGTAACCGTATAAATATCATAGTCAACAGAAAATTTTGTAACTGCCAATAGAAAATATGAACATTTAAAAAAAAAAAAGATTACAGGATCTCAGGAAACAATAGAAAGTTAACACTTCTGCTGAAAGAATTACTTTTGGATTGAATCACCAACAAAAAGAAGAGCACCATGAAGAAAGTTACTCACATGCAGTGCAAATTAGAGTTCAGTGACCAATACAGTTTGGTAGCTTATTAGTTACAGATCAAAGCAATGCATAAGTGCAAAATTCTGACTTAGTTAAGCTGATCTAAATTTGTTTCGACATCAAAGAGCCAGAATTTTTTGTATTTTCAAGCTTATTTACTAAAGCTTTCAACACAGAAAAAAAATATTGAAAAGATTTGCTGTTCACTACCATCACGGAAGGATAGCTTTCACCTCTTTCCTATCGGCGCCAAATGCCTGTAGGCAGCCACAGCGAAAAGCATGCAAAGAAAGTGCATCGAAGTAAGCACGATTATGAAGTTGCATTGGGAGACTTGGTATACCGATAGCATCAAAGAAAACACTACTTGCATCAAGAGAATTCATTTTGAACCGCATCGGAAGCATTTCCACTTACCTCCACACCAAAACCTTTGACGTAAACATTGGTAAACAACTCAGAACGGTCAGGCATCAGACTCTCCTACTCACGGAAGAGAGTGGGAATGATCAGAAGGTAATTGCTACATGAATTTATGGACGAATGATATATTAATTTTCAACAAAGTTGGTACCTTTGCTTGGGCAATGGCCTCCTCTACCTCCTTTCTGACTTCTTTTTCAATGTCCTGCACAAATATTATGATCCTGTTTTACAATTCTATCTAGTGGGATAAAATTTAATTATTATTGTTGTAGTATTAAAAAATACTAGGAAAAGTTAGCATACCTTGAGGTCGGAGACAGTGGCCATATCATGGGACAGTATCAGCTTCCTTACTCTTTCAATGGGATCACGCTCCTAATCAATGAAACTTGATAGGTATAGAGAATATAATGAATAAACAGTTATGATGGATGGTGCAGATCTGACAAACCTGTCTCACGCCGGAAATCTCATCACGTGTGCGATAAGTGCTCCCAGGATCAGACATGGAGTGTCCATGGTATCTGTAAGTGTCCATCTCAAGAATCTGTATTAAAGAAAGAATGCAGATGAAAAAGAAAAGATTAGACCAATGGTTGAACGGATAAAATAAATATGAAAGTTAAGCTGTAAATCAAAAGGACCGCGGGCTTACTTACAAGTTACACAATATACATCAACAGATGAAAAATTAGGACACTTCTAATGTGCTACTGTTTGCATCACCCAAGCAGCTTTTTTTCCTTGGTAACTAAGCATGATAATGAAAATATATTAATAGCTAAGTAATTTTTCTGCATGGAAATGGCGATTGTGCTCCAATAGGGAAATTTTTTTAGTATCACCTACTGTACAAAGAACATTTTTTTAAAGTTAATTACTAAATTTATCACAACCATTTTGAGATTTTAATGAATCTATCACAAACTTCTATTTTTAATAAATACATAATATTCTTTTAATTTCGTAAGAAAGCTAGCATTTTCCACTTAATGCATTGCATAACACTTTTTTGATGAATCATACATCATATCATATATTAATCAACAATTTAACCATAATTTTAAAAAATTAAATAATTATAATTTATTGTAATTAAAATAGCTTTTCGCTAATAAAGATATTATATATTACATATTTCATCATTAGAGAATACAATGAAGTGTCAAAATGACACGAGGTCATGTGAAAATAACGCTTCGAAGAACAACTTATTCATAAATTTCTTTTTGCTAGAGTTGTTACAGAATTTAAAATATGAATTGTATAAGTTAATAATAAAAGCTCGAAATAGATTTGTTAAAATCACAAAATTTTCATAACAGATTTGGTATGACTGATAAATGTTTTGATTCAGTTTGCTTCCAAACTGAACCAGAACTTTTATTCTGGTTTTATTTTGCTTTGGTTTGAAATTGTTAATTGAAAACTAAAAATAGTAAAAAAACAAGTTTCCAAGCAAGATTTCTAGCGAGAATAACAATAAAACATGCTGTTAAGTAAGGATTATATGCTTAGTAAATATAACAAGTAAATAAATAAGAACAAACCATAATGTTATAGTTTGCAAAAAAAAAAAAAAGGTTGATATCCCCATCATGCGTTTTACAGTTTGTCTCATCTTTCCTATTTCAACTTCAAAACTAGATATTTTTTCCATTGGTTTTAAAAATAAATTTTAACCAAGAACAAAATATGTAGCAAACACTTGAAGACATTTTAAAAATAAGTTGACATACACTATGGGAAATTAAATGCAATGAGCCAACTTCATAAAGCACTTAAAAGAACTGTTGAATCAATGCTTGATTGCAAAATAATACTTACAATTGGTCCATTTTTCAGAGCATACTCCTTTGCAAATTTTGAAGCTTGCTTCACAGCCAGAACATCCATTCCATCAACCTTTTCAAACAAGCAATTCATTAGGGAAGAGAATCTAATTCCAAACCACTGTATAATATCTTCTTAACGTCAAACTAGAAATGATGATAAGCGCTATATTAACTGTTTCATTAGTCAGCTGTTATAGATTTAGTGATATGTTAATAGCAAATGATGTTTTTGAAGAAGTCAAAATCTGATTTGTTGCCTAAAGGGCAGAAGTAAGATGATCTTAAATTATGGTTAGGTTTTATTGCACTGAACAGATAACGTTTTTAGTTTGCCTGATCAAGTATTGAATGCTTTTGTTTCTTTCAAAACTGCACCATGGAAGGGATGAGAACAAAGTTTCACATCAATCTCATTGTATGCAGTAATTATTTGTTAAGCTGGATAAAAAAATTAGTGTAGAATTCATATTCTCAATGATTAATTTCTAAAAAGTCTCTTTCTTGTTTTAGTTTTTCCAAGGTCCACATCAAACTGGCTTTGCTAGGTGTACAGGAGGAAAGTGATTATTTAACTATCTAGGTTAACTTGCAGCACTTCACTATTTAATTTTTCAAGGCTCTTTAAGGTCTAGACAATGGACAATCAGAAAAATATTTCTTCCTACCCCAAACCTCTCCTACTCAATCCATTTTCATTAATAAAAACACAAAACTGAGCACATTGGTGTTTCACATACTGTTAACAGAGAGCATGGAGCTCTAATAAATTCCTTGAGGAGTTAGAATCTGTCTAACTCTAGCCAGGTATAATAGAGATTGACACAAATTAATTTTACAATCATTGAACAAGGAAGAGATTAAGCTCCTAGCATAAATATTTTAGGTTAGACCTAGTCATATGGATACATTCTTGCAATATATTCACCTTGTACAGCTAATAAAACTATCAAATACTTAATTCCTACATTTCAGTACAAAGACAGAATTAATGGTCTAGTGTAAAACCAATACTAAGCTCTCTAACTGTTGGCAAGCATCTTTTCACCAAAAATTAGTTAACTATGTAATGGCTCTCTAATGTGCGTTTATATGCACACTGATATTAATTTTGCATGGATCCCATAGCAATCACATTATTACCTCTGATCCAATTCAACAAATTTTAAGATATTTAAAACAATGTATTGATTTACTTCAATTTTAATCTTATAATAGATCCCACATAGAAAATTACTTATTTCTTCTGATCAAGTTCCTTTTTAGTGACTTGTACTATCCAGGCTTGATTATTATTATCTTTGACTAAGTTTCTGAAAATTCAGCTTCCAGTGCTCTTATACTGTTTTTTGCCAAAGAAAACAATTTCTTGATGCTTAAAATAGGGTTGTAAACAAATCAAACGTTCGTGAACAAGTTTAGTGTTCAACTTGGTAAAGACTCGTTTATATTAGTTTAATATGCATCAAATTTAATTAAATAAACAAGTTTGATAAATTAAATGAACAACCTTAAACACTATGTTCAGCTTACTAACGTTCACGAACAATATTCGTGAACACAGCTTATCAACTATGTTCATCAATAAAACTCGTGAACCATGTTCATGATAAAACTCATTCATGAGCTTGTTTATATTTGTTTGAATTGTTTATATTAACCAATCAAATAAATGTTAAAATATTAAAATTTCAAACAAACAAACTTAACTTAAGAGTTTAATAATATTTAAACAAGTCAAGCTTAAACAATTTGAATCAAACTCAAACCAAGTTTGATTAGAAGCTCGATACTAATTAAATAAGTCAAGCTCAATTCAAGCTTGAACAAAACTCGATACAACAACAACCAAGCTTTATCCCACTAAGTGGAGTCGGCTATATGGATCCTTCTACGTCATTGAACTCTATCTCTCACTATATTATCATTTATATTTAAATAAATTTTATCTTGTTTTATTATTGCTAACCAAGTTTTTTTTGTCTTCTTTTTCCACGTTTAATGTGTA
>JBAMHZ010437918.1:0-10320 GCA_037177395.1 Alpinia galanga | reverse complement strand
CACGTCCCTTTTTTCTTTTTTTATATGAAATCCACACTTTGACACCTGAGATTCCATAACGAGTAGATACTTCCGCAGGAGCATAATCGATTTTCTGGTTAAATACATTACGAGATGTTTTTCCATACTTTCCGCATTCAGTTCTAGCTATTTCCGCACCTTCTGATCGACCTGAACAACATATACGGATCCCCTCAACCCCTTTTTTCATTACTAATGGAATATCCTTCACTATATTACTATATATAGAACGAAATGATCTTCTTTTGTTCCTCAGTTGAAAAGAGATCTCTTGAGCAATCGGAGAAGCACTTTGATAAACAGATTTGATCTTGACCGACTCAATGTTGGTATTAGTCTTTGTTCTATTAGACAACAAAGATCGCATTTTTTTCACTTCGTTCAAATACGAGTTGTACCCGTACGGAATTCTTCTGTTTCTCAGTATGATCTCTATCATCATCTCTATTCCCTTTATCAATTCGACTATCCCACCTAGGTCTATGAATTTATCTATCAATTCCATTACCTTATCCTTACCCATGAGGTTCCAACATTTGATCCTTAATTGATCTAGGAGTTGTTCCCGGGCATCCTCAAAAAAAAGGTTCTTATACACCCCAACCCCATACCTTGGAAAGAAAAAGGTAGCACCGAAGAAAGGAAAGAGCGAGATGGTGGTTTTTGTTCTTCCAGCGAAGCGAAGATCATTCTCTTGGCGAATGAAGTGGGTCAACCTCTTTTTGGCTTCGGCCAAACACTTTTTCTCGCTGGTCGAGCTTTCTACAAAAAAAGCGATGCGAGAACGTATTCTCTTATCTAAGCTTCTTCCCTGTGCATTCGCTCCCCCCATCGTAGATGGTTCAGCCACGCCCGGTGCCACAAAATGATTGAGAACTACTAGGGGGTCGAAATGCATTTTGTTCTTTGTATTCAATAAGTATTGCATGACCAAATAATTCAAGGAGGGGCGCACTGCAGGGAGGGTCCTTTTAAGTAGATGACTCGTCGGGCCGTCGGAGCGGGACTTCTTTGGGAAAAAGAACTTAAATAACTTCGTTTTTCTGAAGGAGTCGTCATTTTCTATCAGGAAGGCTATGTCATTTACAACCCCGGCGTATTTCGGATGCTTGAAGGCCCCGCTGACCCGAAGTGATTTAGAAAGATTCTTCTTTATCGATGGTGATCGGTCATGGTATCCATAGCCTAGCTTCTTTTTCGGCCAAATCCGGATTTCGTTTTGCTTCTCCCGAAGCCTGATCGACTCGACTCTTTTCCCTGTCCCCCGGCCTCTCACTTCGTTTCGTTCTTCTTCTGTATCGTCGCTTGAATGAAGAAGACACCCGATCGGCCCGACTTTCCCAAATGCCCACCACCGGCCCTTCTCCTTTCCGGGTCTGGATTTTTTGCGTCGTGGTCGATGGGGAAGAAAGAAATGAATAAATGTTCTTTTGGGAAAATGTAGAATAATACACCTACCGAGACGAAAGCCAAAGGTGAGTCTCGTAGGTGGACGTATCGAACCGAAATAAGATCTCAGATTGACATCTTGATAGACTGATTTACCATAATAATAAATAGAGTCAATGGTGACTCCGCCGTGGGAAGAGCCGCTTCTTTCTTGCTTGATAGGGCGGCTTCCATTCACCAGCGCAGACTAAAAGTGCTCTCCGAACCGTGCTGGATAGTCACCCATCACACGGCTCTCAAACCCAACCTGTAGTGGATCCCGGTAGACAAAGTCAAAGCGCTTGATCCTTTGCCCCATACTTTGAGATGCTCCTCCCCGCCGATCAAGCAGCGACGCTGCTCGTGATAGGCTTAACTTGAAGCCGCTAGCCTTCGGTTCGGATAAGTCAAGTCCCCTCGGTCGATTCGCTCAGGTGGTCTTCCCTTATCTTCCTTAACTTCAGACTTGTTCTGGTTTGAGAAAGGAGGCACCGGCCGAGCGCCCTAAATGAATAAGAAGAAGAGGCAGTTCTCATTTGAAAGGAAAGGCCCCTTGTATAGGGTTCCAAACCCACGCACCCTGAAAAAAAAAAAAGTTCTTTCTATGTTCTTAGTAAAGCTTAAACGTCCTTATTGAAAACGTTAGCGCTTTACTAATCTAATAGAACAAGTACGGTAGACATTTGAAGACGATGACGCACACTGCTTTCAATTACAGAAAGTAAAGCGCAGTGAATAATGTGCTTTTATTATAGAACAGGTAAGCCGCAAGACAATGTTCCTTGCTTAAAGCTATCCTAATGAGTCAGAAGTGCTGTGTCTCGAGTTTAAGTTTTCCTTCCTTTATTTGGAGTTGCTAGTAGGAAGCTAGGCTATGGAAATTCGATTGTGAGGTGGGCAAGGTTTAGAATGTCTTAGGACAGTTTCTAATAGATTTGATATCAAGTAAATAAAGGCTCTTCTCCTTTTATACGAATCTACAACTCTCTTTACTGAGCGAGACTCCACCCATATCCCTACTAGTGGGTGGTTCTTCAAAATTTTCCATTCTATCATTTGTTTGACAACAACAACTAGGCTCTACTTCAGATAAGATAGCTTTTCGGTCTTAATCCAAATGGGTCAGAGGCGCGTCGGAACGGTCGGTGGCTGCTTAGTCTCATCCGAGAGTCTAATCTCTTTGTACTGCTTTTTTCTTTTTCAAATTAAAAAGAAGGGGGTCGATTTAGGCTCCTTCCCTTCCACTGCATAGCTGCGCTAGCAGGTACTATGAGCCCTCTGTCCCACGCATCTAACCAGCTCGCGTGGTTCACCGGTTCCACCGAAAACTCTCATTTGTTGAAGCGGAGCATAGTGCGCTTTAGGCGCCGAGCGAGAAAGGTCTCTTTCTTCTTTCGTTTCGGTTTATTCACTGATCTGAAACTTAGCACTTGTTTTCTTATTGATTCCAGGGGCGGCGGCGTTCTTGAATGAAGTCTATCCGAACCGAATTAGCACTTCTCAGATCAGGCTAGGCCTCTCCAGCGGAGCTGGGCGCCGGGGCCCTGGATGCGCTAGCGATCGGCACATAGGGGGTGGTTGCCCGGGTTTCTCGGCCTGGTATCCTGCACCTCGCGTTCATGATATCTACATTCAACTGTGCCCCGGAGACACGGTCGAAGCACGCCCGCCCAGTGTGCTTCTTTCACGACATGCTCTGATCCCGGGTGTCTTCCAGTGGTTTTCTAGTGTTAGAAGAAGTCGTGTCCGTCCCGGACATCTGCAACGTCCTCCCACGCTTTTTTATTTGATTAAATAGGACAAACTGAAGGAAAAGACTGACCCATTCGGTGACTTTCGCGGTCGCCCTCACTGAACCAACTTGAATCTGAACTACGATTCAGATCCAGTCTTACCGAAATCGGATTTCCTTTGCGTGCCATATGCGCTTAGACTTTACTTTTTCCCCTTTTTTATTCCCTGTCCAATATTTGTTCGTTTCCGTGTAAAAGCAAACTCTCCAAATTGGAGATCAACCAACGAAGAGCTAAGCATCATTTTTGCTTTCACCTCCTTAAACTTAAAGAAGAAAGAGAGCTAGCAGATGAGCTAAGCAGGCATACATTTGGAATAGAAGGTGCCTAGCACTATACTCCTTCCATAAGCCTTGCGCCCCGTTTCATTTCATCTTTTATGAAATTATTCTCAACAAAAGGGGATAGGGACTTCATTCAATTCAGCTAGAAAGATGGCACTTACTGAACACTAACCCAATCTAGAATGGATTGAACGAAAAAAACTAAAAGCATAAAAAACTTCCTTTTCGAAAGAGGGAAAGATCACTCCTAAATGCAGCAGTGATATTATATACGATGCCACTTGCCTAAAACCCACACAATTACTTAACCTTTCATTTCATTTCCAACTTCGCTTCGGCCTAGCATCTTATGTCATTCTAGTTTAAATAAATTCAAAGAAAAGGTTCGCGCCCTAGAATGCATCCACGTCTTATCCTTATTGGATAACTAGGCGCTGCTGTTCCCCTAGCATTACCTATGCTTAGACCCTTTATATGGAGCCTTTGATAAGAAGAAAACCCCCTTCAAGCTACCTCTCCCCGGGTGAATGCGTAAATTAGATTCTTCCCTCCAAAGCGCAGCCGAATTCCCTGTGTTAAGCATATGGGTTCTGAAGCCCAGTGAGCACTTTCAGACGACTGCCTGAATCAAATAGGGAGCACTTTTCCCATTTGACTTCTCTTTTCTTTTCAATTTTCCGCTTTCTTGCCTAGACTAAAAAAAGAGGGAGCATGCCTAGAAGAATTTCACTGTAAAAAAAGAGTACCATCTCTTACGGAGAGTGGACGGAATGTAATAGAACTCCTAGCGAGAAGGCCCGGAAATGGCTCGCAAAGATTAGTAATTTCTCTCTCAAGGGATGGAACTGGCTGAACGAATAAAAGCAACTCTACCTGGATTTACCTTTTCTGCTTCCTAAATCTGGCTCGATAACTTGCCTTATGGATTTTTTTTACCCTTGGACTGGAACGGAACTAGCTTAGGCACTTTACCCCGATGGCTTGTAAGAGACTGGCAGGCTTTCTAATGGTACAGCCCGGAAAAAAGAAGAGGGATGAAAGAACTCCACTAACAAACAAGTAGAGGGAGTGCATTGGGATAAGTATGCAGCTACAATCCCACCATCTTATCTTAGGTCCTTTTTGAGAGGGTAGCGGGATACGAAAGGAAAGCAGAAACCTATTCTATAAATACAAGGAAAAGCGTATCCTATTAGGGAAAATCAATCTATCTCTAACTTTACCCAGGGAAAGAGAGAGGTCTATTATAGGACAGTATGTAATCAAACTCCCATCTCAGCGAGAAGAGAAGAACTAGACAAACCCACTTTCTGCAAAGAAAATAGGATAAACTCTGGGGTAAGAAATCCTAGACTGAAACTCCTTAGGGATGGCTGGCACCCGGAATCCCAGCGACATAAAAAGAAAGTCAAACTTAGACTGGCCTGCTTAAAACTAGCTTTATAACTATTTTATTGATAACTAGAACTAGATCTCTACCTGGCTTGCTCACACTAAGAGGAAAAGGAGACTTGCTGGCTTGAAGACTAACTTGCCTTAGCTTGACTTGCTAACTTGGAAACTAGGCTTTCGCCCTCTAACCCAGCTTTCAAAGAAAACTTTCTTGAACTTGCTTGCAAGCATAAAGAATTGATGATGCTCCCCTTAGTTAGGACAGCAACTGGACCCCAAAAAAAGGTAAATGCAACGGGCTGGAAAGCACCTCCAACAGCAACTCCTTATAAAACCCCAGGCCAACGGGAGATAGAAAGACTATCCAGTACAGCAGAGAGAGTATACTTGATGGTAAGAGCTATAGGAGCCCTACTTAAGGCTTCTAGAGTAAAAGATATGATATTCGAGAATAAAGGGGAAGCAAGGGAAAGAACCTTATCTCGTAGATGGAGCCCTAAGAAAAGGATAATCTATAACCTACTTAAGTTAAAGAATCAAAGGGAATCCTACACCGGAAACTTCTAACAGGACTCAAAGTCCTGTTAGCCTTACGAAATATGAATAGGAAATGCTAGCAATGGGAGAACTCTTTTACTCGTTATACCCTTTAGACCTGCTATCTCTGCTTTCAAACTAGTTTTCTCACAGGCACTAGATGATGGGTTTACCCCAGGAATAGAATTGGTTGGCTTAAAGGCCCCTTACTACTGCAAGGGTTTAGGATAGGAGCGATTAGGAGAAGGCATTATATTGGGGCAGGCATAATAAAAGGAACTGGCTAGCTAGACGATATAGGCTGGCTGGCCTATAAGGTAGAAGTTCGCTATAAGGTACAGAACTATAAGATACTGGCTAGCCTGAAACTGGATATAAAGGAATTGGCTAAAAATACTTTTTTAGCTTTATCCCTAGCTTGCTTGACTGGCTTGAAAGGAAAGGGACTTAAGGTAAAGGCTTTCATTCAAGGACAGAAAGTCTCACTGGTTTTCTGGTTAGACCGAGACTTATACTAATTATCATCGGAAGAGTGAAAGGAAGGAGAAGAGCTGACAGCCTTTCCCGACGGACCTATCTACAAAGGGCGAAGAAAAGGAACTTCTACGAGCTTTCCAAAAGAGGCTAACTATAAGATTTTTTGCTTTCTCACTGAATCGCTTGATAGCTAGCCCGTCGCTTCCTTTCAAAAACTGACTTGCGCCTAAGATGCCTACTTCAAACTCGCCTGAAGAACCCTATTTGCTCGACTGTAAAGGAGATCTATTTAATCAGCTCTTGGTGCCATTGAATCCCCTATCTTCTTGCTCAAAGGGAGTGAGACCACCTAGAACTAGCTTTATCACAAGATAAGATCTTGCCTTAGATGGATCTTTGCCCTTTTCTTTGCTTTCCTGGATAGGCTTACCCCTGTGGAATAAAACTATATGTGCTTAACACTGACGAATCCACTACTCCAACTGGAGAGACTTAGTTTCTCACTCGAACTCGCTCGGCTAGACCCTATTCGCTTGTTGGATCGGAGAGATCGTTTGGCTCGGGAAACTTGGGATAGACAGACTAGACATATTTTCCACTAGCTGGCCGGGGCTTATAAAAGAACTTCAATTGCATTCCTCTTAACTCGATTGGATAGATTGCTGCATTTCTCCTTGACTTAGCATTTTACCCTGCTTCTATCAAAGCTGCTAGATGAATCTCCTGCTTATCCCAAAGCAGCTAGATAAACTTCCCCTGACTCGCTTGTTGTAGAAGGAATGGAGCTAGATACGCTTACCTTTTTTTTTCCTAGCTTCGATTATTACTTCGAATTACTTCTACTAGTTCGAATATGTATAATATGGTAAATCATATTAATGAAATTAATTAAGTAATTAAGGGTCTATTAAGATATGAACTCATATATATTATTCATTTATTATTTTAATTTAGTAAATATGAAATATTTGACGTTTTGCTTCTCGATAGCCAGATAGTGAAGAAAGACACTTCGTACCTTTATTCATAAGCTCCTCTAGGCCCAATAGACTTTAGTGTGGTTAAGCTGTGAAGAAGAAAGGTAACTGAGTTTAGGGCGTCTTCCTCTCCTGTTTAGAAAGATAGCTGCCATCAAAGAGAAGCAGGTTGAAAGCTTTCACCAGGTCCCGGAAGGGTCGGTAAATTTATCGTGTTGAATCAGCCGGGAGTGACAGCGATTCGGATGAAAGGTTCTCGCAATGGAAGCTCTGTACCAAGGGTAGAGGGGAAGTTATGATTCTCGGTCTTCTGAAGTGAAAGAACCCTCAATTCAATTGTTTCAGCTCGAGTGAGGTAATTTGCCTGTGTTAGCATAGCTCTTGGGGAAGAAGCAAGGGAGGATTTTTTCACATCTGAGATTCCCACTAGGGCAGGGCTATGAGAGAGAAGGGGGCATTCTTCAAGTTTTCCCAGGAGCGAGGCCCTTTGCGGGTGGATCGAATCCCTGTTGAGGTAAGGTTAGCGATGGCAATTAAATTACGTATAGAATGACCGAACGTAATTCAAATTCCAACTTCATCTTCAATGCCTTAGTAGTCTTGATAAGGCTGAACATTCCCCACATCTTACATCGGTCATTGACGATTGCTTTCGTAGTATGGTTTTTGTTCGCTGTCCACTGGTAAAATAATCATATATAAATGTAGATAGAGAAAGAGGCTAAGCTAAGCCTACGTAAGGCTATGGGAACAGCTTTTTTGTCTGCTTTCAGCTATGCTATATAGATGCGCTACCTTGTGAAAGAAAACATCGTAAGTAAGTAGCATCTATAATCTATAAAAGAATCAATAGCAGCTAATAAAAGAAAATCGAGTAGCTTGCGGGCTGGTCGTCATTGCGCACTAGCGGTTCAGTGGGAGGTATTTTGGATAGTTTGCTTTTTTTTTTTCATCTTTCTAAGAGCAGTCTGTATGAAAAAAGAAAGGATCAGACCGCTCCTGGTGTTCGAACTAGTCATTAATGGTCGGCTTCATTGGTACCCTTTTTTTTTTTTGTATGCCCCTCCGCGAGCAACAAGGAGCGAAAGAAAAAAAGGTTCACTAAGGATCATGCTACATTCTATATGTGCAACTCTTTATATTCGTGTTCTTTGGTCTAATGCAATTCTCCTTCATTTTTTGCTTTCTCTCCCACTGGTAAAGTGGTTATCATTTCCAAAGAAAGTACTTTTTTCTTATGTTATGGCTCCTTCTTTCGAAAATCGCCTTTTCAGGCGGGTGGCTGTTAATGGATAAATTGGGATGGGCTGTGTATCAATTTTTTCCACCCGCGTCAGGGGGAATGGGCGGAGGGTTCAATCAACCGCCTGCCCCAGACGGGGGGTCCCCTTTATCCCTTTTACTGAAAACCAAGATCGGCCTGGGACTTCTGGGGCAAATCCAGAAATGACCCAGGACCAGATCTGGAACGAACTTGAGGTCCAAGAGAAGGACCGAGCGGCCCAGAGAGAGAACCAGAGGGTGTTAAGGGAAGCGGACAAGCTCGAACGAGATTACAACCTTTTGTTGGAAAGAGCAAGGGAGCTTGTAAGGTCGGAGGGAATAGAGAGAGGTGGAAGATCCCAAAGACATACTCCGGGCAGCGGAGGTGTTCTTGGAGGATAGGTTCAAGAGAAGGGACTGGTCGTGGAGAGAGTTGTAGGCCAAAGTAAGAAAAGAGTCGCTTAGTTTTTGACTTTCTCTTTGCATTTTTAACCGATCCTCTTCTTTTTGTTTTCGCAGAGGACTCTTCTGGCTTTGCTGGAGGAGAGATTGGCCACCGCTAGACGACAGAGGGTCGAGATAGAGAGGAAAAGCAGACAGGACCTCCTACTCTACTCCTAGTTGGCGATTCTAAAAGAAGAAGTGGGAATCGGGCCTAAGAAGAAGGGCATAAAAGTACTTTGACAGAACATCCATCCGGCTAGCTTTCTCTAGGGCTGATTTCAGTAGTTCAAAACTATCAATTGAATAAGAAAAGAGGGACCAAAGTTCCGACTCATTCTTTATCGCGCTCAAAGACTGTCTTGAGATCAGACAAATGAACCTATACAGGGAAAGACTTAAAAAACTACATCGTCAATATACAAAACCTCTACGATCTTTACACTAAAGTAATGGAAGATGAGATTGATTGCTCTTTGGTAGGTAACTGACGCCTTATTCAGACCGAAGGGCATGACCTGCCAGCAGAATAGTCCGTCTGTCCAAGAACACCCGTGCAACGGAAGGCTCTTTTGCCTAGTCCTCCTTGGAAATGAAAATAGGGTTATATCCCACCCAAGCGACAGTCCATGAATGACAGAATTCTTTGCCCAGCAGCTCTGTCCACTAACAGATCAGCGATTGCCATTGGGTTCTCGTCTTTTGATGCGGCAACATTGAGATTCCGGAAATGCATTCTCTTCTCTCTTACACCAGCCCTGACTCTAAGTAGCTTCTAGCTTGAGAAGCCAGAGTTTTGGCTCTACCACGTGCTTATACCAGCAGACTTCCCCTTTTTCGCTCAGTCCATCTGTACATAGTTCATAAAAAGGTCTAAGAAAAAGAGGTATAAGTTATTAATATCTGAAATCCTAAGCAAATCAAGCAATTTCTTGTCACATCTCTTTGATCTCAGTCTTGTAGTTCCTCCACTATGACTAATATGGTTGTATGCAAACTTCTCGTAACGTAAGGAAATTCACTCGTAAGGACTCAAACTGGTGTAGGAAAAGACTAGTAAGAAGCATATAGCTACAGTATTATAGAACAAGTGACATCTATTAAGATGCATAGAATGCCTTCTTTCTTACTAATGGAAAGGGTGGATCGAAGTATTTTTCTATACCCCACAATTTTTCAATAGTTAGATCTGGGGAGGGATTATGTGTATAGTTCCAGAAGGATCACCAGTTTCTTTCTTCGGTGCTTTAGTCTTCGTCAATAAAGAAGGCGATATGAAAATGACGGAGAAAGACGCTTTCTAAGAATAGACACTTCTTTTAAAGATCGTTGATTGCTTATAGGTACTAACTATACATGGGATTCGAACCTAGTTTTCGTCGAGAACAAGGGAAGACTTTAGAAATTATTCTTTCTATTATCCCCATTACGATCTACGGGGAAGAAAGGAATTCCTTCTTTTTGCACGCGTGCCGTAGTTGGTGAGGCAATAGCTTACCAAAGCGACTTATAGGAAGAAAGGACAAGCCAAAACTATACACTTATAAAATTGCATAATCGAAAGAGGACAGCGGGATTAAGGCAAGCGGGCTGAAGTGATGAAAAAAAGGTGGAAACTGAATCTGCTTTTGCCTTGTGTTAGCTCAGGCATGTTTACTCGTGCTTAATGGAATCCCAAGCTCCAATCAGCTCAGCTCAAAGACTCAA
>JBAMHZ010437907.1:0-10320 GCA_037177395.1 Alpinia galanga | reverse complement strand
GGTATACAAAAAAAAAAAAAAAATCATTCGCATAGAAGAAAAAAGGGCCGCTTTAATTCTCTCTCGTCGCCCTTGTCGAAATTACTGTGATCACTTTCTCAGATCTCTCCTTCACTGGTTCGTTTTCACCTCCCTTGCCCGATCGATTTCACTTGTTCCGGTTCCGGGAGTTTTTGTTTTTTGTTGGGTGATTTCTGTGTCCTTCTGATCTCGGAAAACTGGATCGCAGTGCCTCAACGGTAAGACCCGTTTGCATTATATGGATTCCTGATCCAGTGCGTTCGATTCTCCCATCCGTGCCACTTTTCTGTGCTATCTGATTTTTTTGTTGTTGTATCTGTTGTATCCGGTTTAGTATCGTTCAGATCTATTCAATAGGCGGAGAAAAAAGGAATTTTGATTTGTTTTAGCCTCTGGTTTTGGAGAATCTCGAGCTTCAGAAGGTATGTTTTTTTCTCAATTAGATTCTGCAGCATTTGGAGCTAGCCTTTTTCGCTTGGATCAGAAATTGATTGCTCTTTTATTTAATATTCATTACATGGCTTTAGGTCGTGAGTTTATTCTTCTGGAAATGGATACAATTGTTTCCGCTGCTCATGAACGCCACCGGTACATCTGCAGCTGCAAGTCAGGGATCACAAGTCAGTTTGGTTCTTTCTCGCCTTCGAGTAGCTTCAGAGGGATGAACTGTCGAGCCTTCAATTCTGATGTTGCTTTTATGCAGTCACCTCCCAATAAGTATTTCACAATTGATGGCCATTCGGAAGTTAAATCTCCTTCCTATTCGCAGCAGACGTCAAAGAAAAGCAAGAGAAGCAAACCGATTCCCATAAACCGCAAACCTGTACCTAAAGAGGCCGCTTTTACCGCTGATCTTTTTCACTCTGAGCTTTGTGCTGGACCTGCCTGCACAAAATATGCCCCTAAAGTGTCCTCTTGCACAATTGATCTTTGTCGCTCTGAACTTTGGGCAGGACCTGCCTACACAAACTCGCCTCCACCAAGTTCTTTGCCGATTCCTAAATTCTCCCTTAGAGAGAGGCGCAGCGTGTCTCTCGAGCTTCCACGTTCAAAATCTGAGTTTGTTCTTCAACCTTTGTCGAAATCAGCTCCCCTGTCTCCTGCTGGAGACTCGGCATCCTCTGTCAGTTGCTTCCTTTGTCACAATGATATTGCCACGGAGACCTTAAGACGGATTCTCCACTTGGATGTTATTGATGATTAAAAGGAATGCTGGACCTAAAAAGTTTTTGTACATAGATGTTCTATGCTCTGCCATGTTTAGGTGGCACTGAATAACTTTATTTGACATGTTTATGTGGTATTCTCTAAGGTAAGTTGATGGAACTTAGGTTGTTTAGCATTATCTTAAAGAATGAATCTTGTAAATGTCTGTGGAAAAAGAATGTTGGAGAGGGAACTCAATGAAGGGTATAGTTAACGAAGTGATTTTAGGCTGTGCCGAGGAGGAAAGAAAGAAACTTGCTACAAGATTAAGCAAGTGAATAGTAATGAGCCTACTGTTGCCTGCAAAATCCATTGTTCTTCTTTGTCATTTAGCTAGTTGATATTCTCTTCTATTTTTTTAGTGAGATCAATGAGATAGTTCTAATCTGTTTATTCTTCCCTTCCCTAGTAAGTGTCTAGGTTATTTTAAACGTCAATTCCATAATGTCACAACACAATTGCACCCAATTTCTACTAACTTTTTTAGTTGCTTCAGTTTTAACCCCATCTCTTCCCTCACTCATCATCTAATTTCTAATGCAATAGTTCCAGAGTTCCCCTTTCCGCTTCTTCTATTTTTGGGTTGAAGAAGTTGGATGGGCTGGACTGTAGCATCTATCCCCTCTTCTTCACTGTTATATATGTATGGTGGATTTGCTTTGTCATCCTGCAGTTATTTGGTAGTCTTGTTGTATGTGAAGCAGGATTTTAATGGTTGCACTGGATGGTATACAGATAGGCCTGAAGTTGGTGATTCCTTCTAGGTACTACATTTCAGATCTTGGGCTTACCATTTCTTTTTTTAATTGTAAAGTATAATCTTCTAACTTTTTCTTCTTTTCTTTTACACGACAGATGAACGAAGACTGTAAGTCTGAATAGTTAATGTAGGCTGTTTCTTCAGCAAGTTTTGTTGTCGATAATTTTATCGCAACTTATATTCATTCTTACAGCAGTGCTATTTATTAGTCATGTCAAACATATGCAGCTTCAAATACTCGTACTCTGTGATGTTACTGCGCTGTGGTGATATTATGTTATATTTCATATTCTGTTTGTCATTTTCTTCTTCTTTTTAAATTTGCAATGTGATAATGTATCATAGCTATGCATAGTATAATACGATATATCTATTTGAGGTTGAATTCGACAAGTATTTTGTCGGATAGGATTGCCTTTGATTCTAGAAGTTTGATTCATAGTTTCAGAAGTTTAAGAAAGCAAAACTCTCATCCTTAATGATTTCGAAATCTATCCCAAAACATGTTAGATGTAATAAAATTGTTTGCTTATATATATATATACCTGGGTATGAATGTACGGTAATAATGTGCATTTTGATTGTAATTCAACGATAAAGATGGCAGTGGTGACTCTGACGGATTTAGGAGTTAGGTATAGTGTTCATCCGAATAATGATGTGCAATGAAAATATTGTATATACTTAGGTGTACACGGGGTGTACACTATAAGGTGCACAACTTAACATATATATAAAATATGCTGAGTAATGGATTTATGTGTCAGTGCATGAGAAATACATGGTAATGAAAAATGTAGTGTTTTTCTTCATGTGAACGTCATTGACGTAGGCATTTAGTCAAATTTTAATTGTGATCGGGTCAGAATCTAATCATAATTCGGTCGGAGTTAGAGTTCGATCGTATCACAGTCAAATTTTAATGGGATCATAATTGAAATTTGACTCCAATCGGATCACCGTTGGATTTTGGCTCGATCACGATCAAAATTTGGTCCAATTGTGGCTTTACTTAGGAGTGATATCGCAGCCACGATCAGGTTGAATTTTAGTCGTGATTCGACTTGATTGCACACGATCGTGATCTAGCTCAATCGTGATTTGGTTGTACCTGTGGATTGCTGTCGGCGGTAAGGATGACATGTGATGATCCTGATGGGTTCAGGAATGGGCTAGTACGCTTGAAAAAAATACTATGCATTTTTATTTACTATGCAATCACATGGATCAAATTAGGAATGGTCGCGTGGAATATTAGAATTCTCTTTCTCTATATATATATACTATGCGTGTTTGTTCATGTGCGACTCATGTACAATGACTTCTCAGTTGTCCAATCAAGTGGAATTGCACAGTAATGAGAAATGCACAATGTTGCATCTGTGTGTGTCGTTGGAGTGCCTATGCGTCATTAAAGTGATGGACATTATAGTCCAGTCCTTGAACCCGTCATGATCACCGTTGGCATTCCTCCGGTCGGACTGCGATCGGATTTCGGTCTTAATTGCGGCCAAAATCCGACCTTGGTCCGGTTAGAGTCAAAGTCAGACCAGGTTATGATCGGATTTTGGCCCGATTGTGATTGAAATTTGATTGCATTGCAATCATAACGTTGGCAGTCACAATTATGTCAGATTTTAGTCGCATTTCGATCGAGGTCTGGTCGAACTACAGTTGGATTTCAATCGGACTGCAGTCGAATTTCAGCCAAACTATGAGTGAATTTTGGTCAGCTACGATCGGAATCCAGTCAAATGGTGAGGTGCCGAATTGTTGTTGTGTGACGGAAAGTTACTGTGTATTTTTCATTACTGTGCATCATGGACGAGTGTGCAACGAAGAGGCTTGCAGGATATTAAATTCACATATATAGAGAGAGAGACTTTTAATACCATGTGCGTTTTACTATGCGCGACGCATGTGCGACAGTGTCTTCATCATCCGATTAATCATGATTGTACAGTAATGAAGAATGCACAGTGCTTCCTCTTCGCGCGACGAATGATCGCTTGGCGTCATCAAAGTGATGGACACTATAGCCCAATCCCTAAATTCGTCGAGATTGCCACTGAAGTCCCTCCGGTCAAATCGGGTCCTAATTCCAATTGGATTTCGGTCGGAATTTCGACGATGGTAAAAATTGATGGGAGAGGTTATTATGTATTCCTCATTATTGTATATCATGCACGAATGCGCATGAATCAAGCGTGCAGTTCCTATATATACACACACAGAGGAAAAAAAATGTTACCCTATACAACTCATCCGTAAGTACCCCTTTATTCACCGTCTGATCGCTTATACACTATAGCTCAATCCTTGAACCCAAGGGGATCAAATCGTGGTGCTGGCAGTTGCGATTTGGTCGGATTCTGACCGCTATTTGACCGAAATCTGGACCTAATCGGATGACATCGATGACCTTAGAGTTTAAGAGTTAGGCTATAGTGCGGATGATGACTCGACGATGAAGAAATCGACGACCGACGACAATAGACGAAGGCGACGCACATAAATCCATCGCGCAATGTAAAATCACTATATATAAAAATATATAGAGAATGATCTTCTATACAACTCATTCGTAAGCACCCGTGAGCAGCTTTATCATTCACTGTCCAATTGAGTGAGCACTATAGCTCAATCCTTAAACCATAGGAGATCAAATAGTAGATAATAAAGATGCTCACGGGTGAGTTGTGTACAATAACATACACATGTGTGTGTTATCCTACACAACTCAAATGTGAATATATTTATTATCTACCATTTGATCCCCTGTGATTTAAAGATTGAGCTATAGTGCACAAGTAATCGGATGGTGAATAATAGACAGGTGCTCATAGGTAAGTTGTACAATAACAATTGTTTGATCGGATTTCAATTGCAATCCGATCGAAATCTAGTCAGCAGTCGCAATCCGACCAGAGTTGGAGTTCGGTTGGACATCGACTCCAATCAGACCTCGATTGAATTCCGGCTCGATTGTGACCATGGTATATATATTTTAAATTTAATTATTGTAATGAAAAAAATTTCTGCAAAAGATTGTCCTTTTCAATGTGAAAATAAAAAATAGAATAATATTTTTGAAACTAAGAGCATCCAGTGCATTAATAAGGGTGTTATAACACTCCTTGCTGTTAATATCGTTGTGATACCCTTCATCCTTCATTTGAACGCGTTCAAATAAACATAGGGTGCTAGCTTATTCCATGTGTGTTATTTTTTTAAAATTATATTTATTATAAATTATAAATTTTAAAATTAAAAATTAAATAAAACGGTTAATTTTTTAATGGCTAATTAACACTAGTTCAAAATTCCATTTTTTTAACGACTATTTTTTAAAATATATTTATTTAATATACTATAATTTTAAGATGATTGAGTGAACTGTGAAATACATAAATAATAAGTGTTAATGTTAAAAAAAAATATAGGTAAAAAAGATATGTTGTTATAATGAGTATATATATTTTTACAAGGTGAAAGATATTACAATAAGAGTGAGTTGTAGATGCCCTACCAGATATCATGCTAAAATTAGGAGTCTTAGATTCAATTTACCTTGTCACTAACTGATACAAGTTCGATGCGATTCATAGCACTGGTTTGGCCCAACCAATCTATCTATTGGCACACCTGGCCGTTCGTCCCATGGTTTTTCGTTAAGTAATATTCCACATTTGCCATTGAGAACCCTAACATCGGATCGACAACCAGTGTACCGACTACAAATAGCTATCCATATCGCCACCGCCGCGCTTCTCAACTGGGGAGGTAGGGCAAGGGGGGAGAGTGATGGTCTCGCTCAAGCTCCAGAAGCGGCTTTCCGCGAGCGTCCTCAAGTGCGGGAGGGGGAAGGTTTGGCTCGATCCCAATGAGGCCAACGAGATCTCCATGGCCAATTCCCGTGAGGACTTATACTCTAGACTCACTTGATCGATTTTCTGTTTAATCTTGATTAACCTGTCAGAATATAGTTGTTAATCGAGTTTGATTGCTTTTGGCTTTGTCGGTGAATTCGCTAGTGTCTATTTTTATCTGATTTGTTTGTGGTTTTCATTTCTGGAGCCACCTTTTTATGGGTTCAATTATCATTGTTTTTTTTCCCAGATTTCTTCGTGTCGTTTGGTGTGTAGTAAGTGATGTCAGTTGGAAGTTCTTTCGAATCTGTTTTGAATGCCATTGCCCTTTCATTTGCTTATTGTGTCTGATCATAGTTAGAATTGGTTCTACCCTGAATTTTTATCGTTGATTTTGAAACTGATCTCCTTTATTGTGGTTTTATCTTTTTTTTAAAAAAAAAATTGTTCAGTTTTGCATCTCCTATGGTCCTTTGATTATTCAAGTTGTGTGTGAGCTGTGGCATGTTTAATTAGTAAATTGATGTCTTGAATAGTTTTTCTGTGCATTGTAGTAAACTCGTAGGAGACAAGATGAATGGGAATTAGGCTTGATGTGTGCAAAAGTTAGTAGGCACTCAACGTCTGTGTCATGAGAGAAACATGCTCTTTATGCTTCTTCCCATTCTTACTATGGTTGCCTTAGATACCTGACTTGTTATTCTTCGACTTTGATTTTACAAGTTGATATTGTTGTCTAATTTTTGAATAAATAATTGTGTCAGGCATTTAGATCAAACACTTGTGTTGGATACTTGATACTCAAGCCGGGGTACTTTGGCCTTTTTTTTTTAATGCATTTTCACCCAATAAATAAACTTGACCGCTGTTTCTGATCATGCTATGCATAAATTTTAAACCTCTAGTGTCATTCTTACATTACTTGTGCAAATGTCCTTTAATGAGTTGACTGTTTTTACTTCAGGCCAAAACATTAGAAAGCTTGTCAAGGATGGCTTTATCATCAGGAAGCCAACCAAAATTCACTCACGATCTCGTGCAAGGAGGGCCTTGGTGGCAAAGAGAAAAGGACGACATTCAGGATATGGTAAAACTATGAATGATCATGATATTCTGGCTATAATAGCCATCTGTACTTAACTAGTCTGTAATATTTTTTTTTTCTTGTTACAGGTAAGCGTAGAGGTACAAGAGAAGCTAGGCTTCCCACAAAGGTCCTTTGGATGCGTAGGATGAGAGTTCTGAGACGGTTACTGCGTAAATATCGTGAATCCAAAAAGATTGACAAGCACATGTACCACGATATGTACATGAAAGTCAAGGGTAACGTCTTCAAGAACAAGCGAGTGCTCATGGAAACTATTCACAAATCCAAAGCTGAAAAGGCTAGAGAGAAGACTTTGTCAGACCAGTTTGAAGCTAAACGTGCCAAGAGCAAGGCCAGCAGAGAGAGGAAAATCGCAAGGAGGGAGGAGCGCCTTGCACAGGTACCATAGATTTGCTTTCCTCCCTTTCTTTGCAACTTAATTTGTATTTTTTGCTTTCAAATACCTTCCACATTATCATTGGTGATTCTGTTTGATTTATTTCTCTGTTCGTTGTGGTCTACCTCTCCTGATACTTGTTTTTGATAACTTGCCATCGTGATGATATCTTTTGACAGCGGGGTTATTTTGCTTGACATATATTATTGTTGTAAGATTTGTTGTTACTTGTGTTGAATGGCTTCCCACTCACTATGGCAAAATGTCACAGCTGTTTCATTTCTTTTACTCTTTTGAGTTTTTAGAGAAGTTTTCTGCTCAGTGATTTAATTTGAAAATTGTAGGTTTAAGAAAGGCAATATGAAACTTAGAGAAACAAACATGGTTGAGCCATGAGCCTAATAATAATAGTTTCTATTTTTGCCTTCTGTAAACTCTAGTATTTCTGAGCCCAGATTTCAGTCTGTTGTTACTTACTGTTCTATATTGGTCTGGAAAAACAGGGCCCTGGAGAAAGAGCTGCTCCTGCTGCACCAGCTAGCCAGACTGAGTAGGGCATCTGTCTCTATTCTTCGTTGATCAATAAGAAGCTAACCCAGATATGTCCATAAGCTTATTGATTGTTGTTTTCCATGCAGGGCAACTAAGAAAGCTAAGAAGTAGAGAGTACGGTAGGACAGGAAGGGGGTGATGCCCACTTCCAAGAATATTATTTCAGACAGTGAGACTTTGGAAGAACTGCTAAAACTTGTCATTTCACCTTTGTTTGTTTCGGAATTCATGTTTCGTTGTGGAGTCAAAAAATATAGTGTTTTTCAGTGCCGTTGCAGTTTTGGTATTTATGAATTGGTTCAGAATGCTCCTGAAGCTATTTCTTATGCTTGTTCCAATTAATTGTAGATATTTTCATTCTCACCCTTGCTGACGCATAAGTTTACAAGTTGATATTATACTATTTGCTCTGATGCATCAAGAACATTTTATCAAAGCCCGAATGGCGATCACTTTGCCCTATAACACTGGGCTGGGCGGTGAGCTCGAATGGCTCCCAGAGCAACACACGGCATCAAGCACCTGCAAGAGGGCGTTGTGCCGGATGCTGTATGTTGGTTGGTGCGTGAACCTGAGCAACATCCTGGTGGACGGGGGCTCAGTGCCAGGCTCTGCTATTAGTGTCTCGGCATCCTTGTGGTGCCGGCGCGGGAGATGAACAGTTACATGGACTCGAAGGTTTACATTTTTGACAGGTAGAGGTGCTCCAGTTTTCTAGTCAAGATATCAAATTCTGAATGCCATAAATTTAGAATGCAACGATTAATATAGTTCATCCAAGTTTTATTACCCTGCTGCTAATATAGAAAAGTTTTTCCATTTTAATAGTATCTGTAATGAAGATAAAAATGAAGATCAGAGCCCAATTCCATGGTTGAAACTTAAGAGATAAAGAAAGCAATAATCTGCTATTAAATATAAGGCTAAGACTGCAGTTGTCCAATTGCATTTTGATAACCATTTTCTAGTATCTTAGATAACACATGCATCCTCTAGAATGAGTGCGCCAACACAAAATTAACTCAGCAAAATTACTATAAATTTTTTTTTCAAAACCATTGTTCTTTTTTCTGGTTTTTATTTGCCTCATAAGAGATTCTATCGGGCAATACAGAAACTAGAAATGTGAAGACTGAATGCAAGCAAAACTGGTCATTGATGTAATTCTAAAACTTAAAAAATTGCAGTTCAAATTCCCTCTGAATTCTCTTCGGGGGGAGAAACCATTTGATAGAGTTGAAAGAAAGGCTTGACGTAATGAAGCAGCACTATGGTGAGTGCCATTGCCAGCAAACCCACCAACATTCTGTCGGGAATATCCATCAAGAATTTCTCCAACATCAGTGCCTTCTCCCTGATCGTCGCCATCAATTGTTGCTGCATTTTGTCTTCTGTGATTTTCTCTCTCCCTATCATGCTTTCTTCTTCCTTTTCTTCTGCCTTATTTGCATGAACATGAACCATGTTATCGATTCTTCCTTGTTGCTTTTCTTCTGCCTTTTTTACAAGCACCTTAACCTTTACTTCCCCTGGGGATATTAAGTAGTCACTCAAGGCTTTTGACTCCACTTCGTGCAGTAAAATCTTTCCTTGCTCCACTACCTTTGCCAGCGAGATCACTGCTTCATTTGATTCTGCAGAATAAACTGGAGCACTATCAGAGCCCTCATCTCTCATTTGAGCTTCTTCTTCCGGAAACGACTCTGGCTCTTCCTTTTCATCGTCCATTTTCTCTACTTCCTTCACCGTAGAATAGTCTTCAGTGCTGAGTTGAGGATCAGCTGTATTTGTTTGAGTTTGATTTTTGTTGGATCCTTCTTCTTCAGCAAACGATGCAGGCTGATCCTTCTCATTGGTTTCCTTCGTGTTCAAAAATTCTTCTGCGCTGACTTCAGCTTGAATTTTGTGAGGTTGAGTTTGATTGCTGTAGGTTCCATCATTTTCTCCTTCAACAAATGACTCTGGCTTTTCCTTTTCATCGTCCATTTTATCTACTGCTTTCACCATAGAATAGTCTTCAGTGCTGAATTGAGGATCAGCTGTATTTGTTTGAGTTTGATTGTTGTTGGATCCGTCTTCTTCTTCAGCAAAAGATGCAGGCTGACCCTTCTCATCGGTTTCCTTCGTGGTCGAAAATTCTTCTGCCCTGACTTCAGATTGAATTATGTGAGGTTGAGTTTGATTGCTGTAGGTTCCATCATATTCTCCTTCAACAGATGACCCTAGCTCTTCTTTTTCATCGTCCATTTTCTCTACTTCCTTTACCGTAGAATAGTCTTCAGTGCTGAGTTGAGGATCAGCTGTATTTGTTTGGGTTTGATTGTTGTTGGTTCCTTCTTCTTCTTCAGCAAACGACGCAGGCTGGCCCTTCTCATCTGTTTCCTTCGCGGTGGTCGAAAATTCTTCTGCGCTGACTTCAGATTGAATT
>JBAMHZ010437896.1:0-10320 GCA_037177395.1 Alpinia galanga | reverse complement strand
TTCATTGTAACAGCCCAATTTCATTCTAGTATTTCTTTTTTAAACTATGAGAAGGCTACTTGACTTCTTTACGAACTATTTGTTATGTACAACAAATTGTCACAGAAAGCTAATGCGTATATTAACATAAATAATTTCAAGCATGCTAAGTTTTTGTTGGAATAGATTTTAAATGATGGTTGGGCTGGTGGGAGTGATTATCTTGGAGATTGAGTTGTGAGTTGGATTTGGTTGGAAGCAGCTTTAATGAGAGTAGAGTGAGTTTGGCATACAAATTAAGTCAAATAAACTCATGCCTACTCTGTCCATATTTATCACACAGGCAAAGTATTATTCATGCTGAGAAAGTATAAATGTTAATTATTTATAAATATTGATTATCAGTAGTATTAAAATTAGTAAATATATTGTAATATAATAATATCATGTATTACATTTATTATTGGCTAAAAATATAATTGTTAATTTTATATAGAAAAATACTTTTGTATTAATATTTTTACAGTTTAATAATTGAAATAAATTTATTTGTATATTAATTTTAAGCATTACCTGTATAATGTTTTTTAAAACTAATTAAATAATCAAAGTGTTTAAGAAATAAATGAAGATATAAAATAATTATAGATAGTATTTTTTGAGTATACGTAAATTATGCTTCAAATTTACTCAATATACAAACTAGAAGAAGATTGCCTCACCTTCAGAATTAATTGGATGAAATTCAGACATTTGAATTATAAAAAAAAATTATAGTCAGTATTTTTAAAATATTTTTAAATTAACTAAACGATTTAGTATTTGAAAAATAGGAGAGGAAAAAAAATCGGATTGTATTATATGCATTTTTTATATAGGAATAGTAAACTTAAAGCAAATTATTTTTAAAAGATAATCTAAGTTTTAAAATAAATGGAACTTATTTTATTTTTATTATTTTAAAATGTTACATTTTTATGTATTTAAAAAAAAAATTAAAAGTTTTATAATTAAATTTTATATAAGATAATAAATAAGTTTATTTATAAGCATCAAACTTACTAGTTTTTTTTCTTTTATATATATATATATATATATTTACTACTGAACCAACATAAACGGAATTTATTAAATTGAACTGACCATAATAAGCTTGTTCACGGTTCATCTCCTTTTCTTTTTTCCAGACAGGACAATCGAAATAAACGAAAACAATTTAAAAAAGAAGAAGAAGAAGAAAGAAACATGCAGAACAAAAGGTATCTTCATCATCTGTCAAAGGGTCCATCACACATGGTGCAGGCACTTTATAAGCATTTTTGGCTTCCCAATTACAACCATTAAAGTAAGGAGACAGGGAAACATGACTATATGCTCATCTGTGCCACTTTATTAGTCTCTTTGGCTTTCAAGAAAATTCACAAAAGTAATGGAGAAAACTAGCACGATAAAAACCTCTTGACAAGAATTTGAACAATTGTAAGAGTACAGTTCAGTCAGAGACTGAAACACAAGTAACAAATCCACAAAGAGAATCGAAATTCCAGCCAAACAGTATGCTACAATCAGAGGCTAGGTCAGTCAGTTCACAGAAGAATGCATGAATTAATGGATTCGAACTGAAATGAATCTCAGAATTAAAATCGTATGGAAATGTCACTCATTTTGATCCTACAAAAATGAGGCTCCAGATCACATACCGAGATGGATGAAATGGACAATCTCCATGCTTAGTTACATTAGACTGATGGACTCATTCAGCATGGCGCTCGAAGCACATATTAACTCCGAAATATCCGAGTGCTTCTCCATTCCTTCACAGAAAAGCACCAACTGTTGAAAGTTATATGCCTACATTAACAAGTTTGTATGTGGTGCTTTTCTGCAACATCTCACCATAATGCAAATGCCCCGAATTCGCTCAGCCACGCTCTCTTTTGCAGTTTCCTGGAAGGAGGTAGCTTAATTTCTTGGCATTCTGAATTAGATAACCTGGAAGATTGATGGCAGAGTATGAACTAGGGATTGGGCCCAACTTGGCAATTATCTTCTGGAATGTATACTCCTCAGGAAACATATCAAAAAGATCTGCTCCATGGCATATGACATCCTGAATTCTTGCAGGATTCAAGTAATAAGCAAATCTAATACGATCGACATGGCTGTATGCCTTCATTTTGAAGGTGAAGTCGCTAATGTGCCGGAAGCAGAAGCTGCAGTGCCATCCTGAATCGGCTAACAAGTCATCTGACTGCCGGAAATGCGCATATCTGGTCTTCCCGGATTTGTAACGATGAATTGAAGCTCTCCAGCTGTCGTCGTCGAGGTGGAATTCGAATGAGTAAAGGTAGTTACGGAGCTGGAGATGAAGCTTCTCAGGGATCTCATTGCACCACCTGAGTAGGTTGATCGTATGACCACTAGGGATCTCGTCTACATCAGACATGATCAGCAAGTCATCGTCACTGATGCCAGCAATCCTGATGAGCTGATCCAATGCAACTCTCTGGTAAGACTCTTCCACAAAAGGATTTTCTCCTTTCACAAATCTGCCGCCAACAGTTCCATAAGTCAACCGCGACTCTGCGAACTTGAAGCGGCGGCGATTCTTTGCAAAAACAAGGGGCTTCCTCAAGCCGGTGAACGTCGAATTGGACTCGAGGAGAATGAACTCCGACACGTAGGGGCTGAGCTCATTCCATCGGATTTCAAGGATGTCGAGTTCATTACTGAACAAGACAGCATCAAAGACACGCCTCGGCATTTCCCGGACGCCCCAACCGTGGAGCTTGCACAGGCTCTCCATGGAGGCATTCTCGTGGTGGTAATGGGGAATCATCTTGAAGGGTTTCGGAGGGGCCTCCCAAAGCGGGCGAAGGAAGTAGGTGATCTTTTGACCATGGACATAGATGATGAACAAGAGGATGGGAACACCGATGAAGAGAAGCAACAATGCCTTAAGATCAAAGCCCCGGAGGGCGCACCGAAGCCGAGACATGCTCAGAGCTGCTTTCGAAGCCTGCGCCAAAGAAAAAAAAAAACATAAGACCACCATTGTAGAGTCGATCAAAATACTATGAACAAGTAGGAACTCAATCGTCCAACTACTACACAGATCCCTAATTTTGTGAAATTGGTTGGCGGCACGCATTCGAGAAGCTCAAGCAACATACGAGTAAGCTTTTCAATCTAAAATACATATCTCAGGAGATCCAATGACCTAAATTACGAAGAAAAAAAAAATCCAATTTTGAAAAAGGAGAAGGAGGTTTAGATCTGCGAAACCTAGAGATCAGGAAAGAGTATTACCCCGCCGCAGACGTTCCCGCATATATCATCCGTCTTCTTGGAGCAATAAGGACAGCCGACCTCCGGCATACTGCAGAAGCACACTTCAGCAAAGAGAGGAAATTTTTCTCCCAGAAAGATCCGCCTTTTCGCCTCCTCCAAGCAAAAACTTATCCGCGCCGATGTTTTCTTGAATAGATTGGACCACGCAGCCGCTTATAGAGTGCCGATCAATTCGATCGCCCACTCCTCTCCGCGCAAGATATTCCTTTTCTTCTCTCTCTGTCTGCTGTTGCGGTCGTCTCTCTCTCTCTCTCTCCTCTCTCTCTCTCTAATAATATTAACTCCAGTAAACAACACCACAAACCACTCTAATTATAGCCGTTTGGAAGGTGGGCAACTGGGCATGTTCTCTTCTCTCTCCCCACCCACGCCGCTTAGTCTTCTCCCAAAGCCAATTCTCACCGCAAAAAAACCTCCTCTTTTTTCACCTGTTACCGAGCCAGCAAAGGTACAAGAATGCACTCGCAAGGCCTTCGCGGAAATAATAACCACAGGAAACTTGTATAAATCTGGATGGGCGATGGGAATTCTTTATACCGACGCGAAGGAGCTGCGTTTGGAGGTCGAATTAAGGCGGCGAAGATGGTCGCAAGGGCAGAGGAGGAACCAACCGTTCGCGGCTTGCTGCTCCACAAGTCCGATCGGGTCGTCGAAGCGTTGCCGCGGAGCACGCTTCATTTATGGGCCGCAGTCGCCGCTTGACTGCGTCGCGTCGTGCCCGGCATAGAAGAGATCAACGCGTTTTATCCGTCCATACACTTGGAAAACGTCTATAGCTCTCGACGCATTAAAAGTCATCAAACATTTTTAGTAAATACAATCTAAATAAAAATCATGGTAAAATTATACATAAATTTGCTCTTATGACTCATTCCGATTCGATTCCACAAAAAAATTTTATCGGCTATCCTGATAAATCTAAAAAGTACAGATGAATTCAGACGAACGATTCATCGTCACGAATGAATTCGAGCATAGTAATCCTTCAAAAATATCATAAGTGTTTCATCTTTTATCATAACGTTGTGATGAGGAGGGGAGCCGAGCAATTTTAACATTTTCAATTTAAGATAAAAAAGAGGAGAAAAAATAAAATAGAAAGGATAAGTTACAAAATGTCCAAAACTATAAGCTGTTTTTTTAGTTTAACATATATTTTTAAAATGTTTTCCTTAGAATATTTTGGGGTATCAATTCTCCTTAGAATTCTATTTCCATTTCTTCTTCAGCCCACTAAATGAAGACTTACGTAGTTGACCGAAAGAATCTATGGACCTATTCGCCAAACAAATGATGCGCTCTGATCGGAAAAACAAACAGCAAAAAGAAATTTGGCAAAAACGCATTAACAAATTCCAAAGAGTGTAATGACGATGCCATAGAATTTTGGGGTCCGATAATTAATTTGCATATTTATATTTCACAGTTGACTTGACTTGATCCAAGTCAACGAGCATGATTTTTCTTGATTGATCAGAATACTGCATCGAAAGTATGCCGCTTGTGCTGCGTTGAGTATTTCAGCAACATGTTGCTCTATGACAACTTGTTTTAGGTGCTGCATTCCTCCATGCCTATTCTATCGACCAAACTTATCAATGACGACACCGTCGACTTTTTTAGCACACTGCTTTGGAATTTTCAGCATGGATACAGGAGGAATTATGAACTCAACCTAAAGTTAGAAGTTGACAATTGCAAAATTATGGAATGCAAAGAAGCATATATCTTATACGAACATGGAGGCATCGCTCATTTCAGTTTACTACAGCTAATGATTGGAATCATATGAGAAAGTCTAATTGCTTTCAATGTCAATCACAATAATTTAGCGATGCAGTAAACAAATACAATCGATAAAATGAGTTCCTTGTCGTTTGCACATTTTCTTGTGAGTTTATCAGACTATTTCCTTCACAACTAGTTCCAAGATTTCCCTGGATCTTTTTGCGACTTTATCACATACAAACTTTGTGATTCTCCTCTGAAACTTGGTGCTCTTTACCCACTCAAGGCCAATAAATACATCACATTTGCTTCTCAGAGAGGCGACTTCAAGGTTCTCAAACCTGTAGCTCAAATGAATCTACATCAAAACTAGGCATTAATCACAGATCATGCCCCAAGAAAATAGTAAAGAGGATCGATCGAGTATTATCATTGCATACATGAAAGTGATCGCCAAATGGAACATTGCGAATTGTCATTACTTCATTCACTATCCACCCATTGCCATCTGCTGTTCTAGCTTTCTGTTGGATGCTTGCTACTTCACCATCAAGAATAGACATGTGTGTGTTAAGCTTGTAGTTGACCTTCCTTTCACAAACATTGACCTTCTTAGGCATCCATTCAGTTGCAGTATAATTAACACACCCAACTTTGGCCATTATCTTGTTCTCTAGATAACCCCCATCAAACACATTCATGAAAACATTTACCTGCTGCAAGGAGAGCAACAATGACGAGTCATCCAAAATAATTAGCATGCATGAATATCATAAGTAAGAGGAAAGAGTATCTCACTGACATCTAGAGAAAGTTCTAAAGAGTATGCCTTCAAGAGATCAAAGTCCTCGTTGCTGAAGGAGTCACTCTCACTCTTGTCAGAATAGACGAATCGATCTAGTTGATCATTTTCTGACTTGTGTTGCTGTTCATCACAAGTTTTTGATCTCCACAGTGCCATAATTGTCCTGAAAAGAACATATGGATTGAGCATCAGCATGGATTTCTAAATGCAAAGTATAAGTCGAATGCAAACCTGCTTGCTCTGTCAAATGATTTGTAGGATTGGAACTGAAACTTTAACCTCCCTTCATCGTCGATTGATTTAGCACCATGCCTAGCATCGAGTCCTTGACCGTTCCTCAAGATAATCAGAAGTGCTGGAGTGCCAACTGTCTTCAAAGACGGTGGAACCACTTGAATGCACTCGATGTCTTCCCAAAGAAAGAAGAATTTGGTTTTATAACCAAATAGATTGGAGTAAAATCCAAAGATCCTAGCAGATAGAAAATTTTTCCCCTGCGCGATGAAAAAGGATGAGATGATAGGCAGGCATACTCACTAATGAAAGGTTCAATGTTTTAGCATCAACAAAAACTAAAACCTGCAAAGGAAACTTCCTCTTCAAATAGCATGAGAACTCATGGATAAGAAATTCCTCTGATGGTAACCCAAATAGCTTCTGAAATGTGGAGTTCTTGTGAGATGATGGAGGGTTCATCTACAAATTGTGCAAGAGATCGTCAAAATAATCTCACCTCAACCTGCATGATCAAGCTTTCAGCTTACCTTCTTTCCAACTTCCTTTTCCATCTTCTGTAAATACTCACGAATGATTTCGTCTCCACCAGTATTTTCCACAAATATTCTCAAATGCAATTTGCTCTGAGAAGATTGAGCGAGTTGCCCTTCAAGAGGAATCCAACAATCAGCAAGTTCAGCAGAAGAATGTTTCAGAAACTTGATTTCTGCTTGTCCAATGGGGATTTCTTGAACAAAAGGACCGTCAAAACTAAACACTTTGACGTCTAATACAGATGGTGGTTCTTGCATCGCACCGAACTCGAGTATGTCTGCACATGTCCTGGATGATTAGCCATCAGAGTAATAGGATTATTACAGATCGAGTGGTGGGGGGAGAACTTAAAGCTAACCATTCCATTTAGGATTCTCTGTTTGAAGCTGAACTGAGCTTGTCTTACTTCTACCATTACAGCTAAACACGACATAAGGATCTGGATATCCAGGAGATGCTGATGGTAATCTATATCCTTCGATCAAGGCTATTGTGAGCTGCCATCCATCACCCTGCCCTTCGAGTTCATGATCATTCCCTGCAAAGTATTTTCAGACAGAATGTGATATCCACAGTGAAACAAAAATATGATCTATGAAGAAAATCAGACTGCATGAAAGAAACATCAGGACAAGGGGAAACCTCTCTTTAATCTGGCTCGTATGAAGTGTGAAATCATCTTCAAAACTCGCTCTAATTGAAGAGCAAGAATTCCACCGGTGATCATCTCGCAGAATGTGTCGGGCAGGTCTAAACCCTGGAATTCTAAGTTTGATATGAGAATGTGGCAGAGCATATACAAACCACATAAAGCTGTGGAAAACACTGAAAAATTACAGAAGTACTTCATGAACAGTTTCCAGTCTGATTGATAGTTCAACTGTAGCAGTTCTAACAACTGATCCTTGTCCGAAGGGGACTCCGATGAGCTGAGCGGCTTGATGAACTGTGATAGTGTTTTGGAAAAGCTCTCGTAGCTCTCCTTGAATCCTTGTCGAGCAGTCCCCTGGATAACGCTTTTCATGACGGTGTTTCGATGAAAATTAATGTCCCATGACACAACCAAACGTGAGCTTTTTTCGCCCAAAGAAAACTCCGGACTAGGTGTTATCTTGTATAGCAAAACGACTTGAAAACAATTACCATATGGAACATTTGGAGTGCTGACCCGATTTAGAATAGCAAAGTTTTTCCCATCTGCCAAGAGATACACCTGTTCCTCTATCCCATTGACTGTTTTAACCAACTTGGTGGCGGCTTTTGTGTAGGTAACACACCTAGACAAACATGTATCATCGTCGCGTTTCCATCGCCATGAGCTTTCTTCATAGTTCGTAATTCCCTGCTGTTGTGCCAGCTCTATTCTGAATTGTGAATTAGGCTCATATAGCAGAGAATTAAGATTCTTGGGTTCTATTGCATAGCTCTGGTCAAGTAGAACACCTCCTTGAAGATTTTTTGGAAGGGCAGTTTGATGCCTCGCTTCCATGGTTTTCATAGCATCCTCAAATGCGGCATCAAGGAAGTTCAAATCTGTAGGACTCTCGACACCAGAAAGTGACTCAGAAGATTCCAAATGGTCATATCTGTGTGAAATTGATGGAAATCGCTCTCCATCATTGTGTGGAGGTGTTTCTGCACGATCGCTTTGCATATCTTGATGCATATCAGGGACTTCCATAGGCACAGCATGCGTTTCTCCTGTTGTACTATCTTGCACTCTATCATAGAAACTAGAATGAGAAGAATAACTCATATATAGCAGTGGCCGTAGTGTTTTCCACAGGACACAGTGAGGAGAATTTTTCCTGAAATTTCTCTTCGAGTAGCCCTTGGTCAAAACTCTTGAAGAGTTTCAGCGACTGATCCTTTTCTTCGGAAGAAGAAAAGCCTCAAAGAAAAAAAAAATCTTTTTGTTTGCGAGGAGACATACCAGTGTCTTTAACCTTCGAATTTGCGCTTCTGCTGCAGCGAGAACCAGGCCGGCGACGTCGCCTCCGCGGCGTGCAGGACGTGAACCCGGACGCGGCCCAGCAGCTCCACCCCTCCTCGACCGCCTCCACCGCCTCGAAAGACGCTGAGCTTAAGCTTCAGGGTGCCGCCCTCGTCTTTGCCTCCATCCGCTACCCGGAAGATGAACTCTTGGTTCCAAAAAGGTTTGAGCGTCCCTGTGACGATCCTCGTCCGCGCCTCGCGCGGCTTGCAGAGCTTTATCTTCGCGTAGATGGCGGCCACGGGAGATCCCTCTTCGGCTACGTATACCTCCGTAGAGAGAGAGGGTGGTATTCGAGGAAGAGAGGCCATGGGGAGGGCAGGTGAGGCGTGGAGGGCGAGAAAGAGGTACGACACATAACAGCGGTGGAAAGCCGGCACGTGGGGGAGCGGCCGAGCGGAGCGGCTCCAAATTCATTTCCATTTGTATTTGATAAAATTGCAATTTGCTCCTAGATGTTCAACATTTTTCATCAATGAATCTAATAATTCGTTTCACCTTGCCCTCTGTAGTCAGATAATGAAGTACCTCGAAGACATTCGACCCTTTAACTCTTCTTTTCCTTACAATTTGGGATCCCTTGCAGTCTAAGCACTTCTGGTCTTGAATTCCCTAATGACTTTTTTTTTTTCACGATAACGCAAGAAGACTGTTAGTTTTCCTTCCATTGTTTACGCTGCATAGCACTAATTTATATTGCCACATAAAAGATTAGACTTCATCGTTAATAGCTTCTACTAATTTATTTTTAGATTATCATAAAAAAAAAGATAAATTATGATGAATTTTTAACCTTTGATACTAATAACTAGCATATAAAAAGAAGATATCCTCCTATTTATAAAAAATTAATTCGTTATCTTATGATGTAATATAATTTATATTATTGTGTAAAAGGTGATTCGCTCACTCTGAGCGCTCCTGCTAATTGGTTTCACAGTCAACACGGAGAAGATAAATCACGATGAGTATTTTGTATCTAACTAACAGCTAATGCGACAGAAGGACAGACATCTTGAAAAAGCTTACAGCCCTCAGAGATTGACCCTTATTCTATTGTACAACTCTACTACTGTACTAACCATGAGACCCTCTCATGGAGACACTGTAATTTATATTATGCTTATAGAATTAGAGGATATATACATTTAATTATTACATAGAGCAGAGAAGTGTACGAGGTTAATCTTATTAATTCACGGATTTACTTGTGAAACTCCAACTCTGCATTGCGATTCATCTACACGACGAGCTGCAGGCTGAGATGGTCGATGGTGCACTGCAGCTTCTCAATGTATTTTATTGGTGTTGAATTTATAAGTAATAACACATTTAATTATATCGTATTTATTGAATTTTGATTAAGTGATATAATTATAATTTTAATCCTGAATTTATATTATTAGATATGATTTATTAAATATAGATTGATAATGCAGCTTTATATAAAATGTTATTTCCGCACGAAAGAAGAATAAACTGTTGTCTCTTTTTCCTCGTTAAATAGAGCATTAAGGCTACGTTTGATATACTGTAATATAATGAAATGTGTAATATAATATATATTATATTGCTATATTTGGTTAAAATTTGTAATGTAATCTTTGATTACAAAAATAATTATATTATGTTGTTTTGAATTCAAGTCAACGTCATCGGCTTGCTACCGCCGCCGGCCGATTGCCCCCGTCGG
>JBAMHZ010437886.1:0-10322 GCA_037177395.1 Alpinia galanga | reverse complement strand
TAGCGGGTAGAGGCGAGCTGGCCCGCCATTTTAGCGGGTTAAAAAATTTCTAACCCAACCCAACCCAAGGTGGGTTGCGGATTAGGCAGGCCGGCCCGTGGGCCACAATTTTACTATATATAATTTTTTTTTATTCTCATCAAATTTGATTTATAATCATTTGATCATTTACAATGTGTAAGGAAGTCATCCTAATATTCCCTTTACTCTTCTAGTAGCGTAGGGTGTGTTGTCTGTTTGGTATTTTGTTCTTCTTCTTTCTTTTAAATCTCTAGCTAGTAGCTTTCTAATAATGAAACCTCTCTCAGTCTATCTTGTTTATCAATCCTAATGGCATTCTTGATGAATAAGGACCATGTCTTACTCTCTGCAATTGGATTTGAGGAGTATGAGAAGCATTTAGAGATTTTCTTTTCTATACATCCATTTTTATTGACCATCATGGTCAAAGACTGTATGTCTTTTCTCAAGCACAGAATGACTCTGTTTTGGACTTGACATGTTGCACCATTATGTTTCACTTGAACAATAAGTCTTTTAATTTTTTCAACTAGCAGGCCAACCCAAACCCGCCACAAGTTAGCCCGTCTTAACCCACAACCCATGCGGGTTGATCTGTTTAGATCCACGGCGGACTTGGATTGATAAATTTTAACCCAATCTACTTAAATTATTTGGCGGGGCGGATCAACTCGACGGGCCCAACCCAAACTAACAACTCTACATACATACTTGTAACACAATATAAACCAATTATTAAGCCTTGAAACTTCTAATGTGTAACTAAAGTCTTATACATAATGAAGTCTCCTTCATCCATTCCATCTTTTTTTTTCATTCACATTTTTCCAACACTATCAACTTAACTTGACCATGTCTGAGTCATGAGCTCTCCGAGCTCCATATGCGCTTTGCCAAGTTTCTACATACTTGATGCATATAGTAGTACCATATACAAATCTAACTTAAATTCTGTCAATATGAAAAAACGATCTAGTCACTTGAAACCATTTGGGAGTGTCGGTGCACCAAAAATAACATCAGTAGTTGTGTTTTGAGCATCTGTCTTCTGCTTTTCTTATTGATTTCTTATCTAGGAGTCCACAGTTCCTCTCGAAGTGTCCAAGTTTTTCACAGTAAAAGTACTTGTTTTTTCTACTCTCTGACCTGCTGCCTGCCTGGTCCTTACCCTTAGGTTCCATGTCATTTAAATCCTACCCTTGTCCCGTGTAACAAGTGTCTCATCTCTTGGACCTATAAGGAAACTGTTATGTTCCTTCTGGATTCTTCGTTCAGAATGTTCGCTTTAACTACGGTGTTGAGTTACTCAGAGTGATAATTAGCATCTTCCAACTATCCAACAATGAGCTAAGCAATATTAGTGTCTTATCTCGTTGTCCAGAACAAGGTTTGCTGCAACTATCTAATTGACAATTCCCTGAAACTTGTTTAGATATTGTGAAGCTTCTATTCTATCTTTATAATTGAGATTCATTAATTTTCTAATCTTGAAGGCCTTATTCTAAGTAATTTTTCTCTCATATAGACTCTCAAGTTTATCCCATAAAGAATGTCTTAGTCTCAGATGTTGCATGGTGAATGGTATTTAGATGTATTCATCTCTTAGTCATAGCACAAGTTAGCATGTTAATCCCTTGGCAATAACTGACAAAGGTGGTCAACGATGTTCATCAAAGAAAGGGATTTAATGGTCTTCTACCACTTCTTCCCTCTTCAATCCATCCAATTTGGCACAGATAAATTCAAATAGAAAAAGAAGGATAAGTGATCCCTCAGTTATTTCTCTTCACCCAACAACTCAAGTAAACATACCCTTAATTGAGTATTTAAAATTAGCTCTCATTTCTTTAACACACAGAAGTTCTTGTAACAGTGGCTATATCAAAAGTCGATGAAGCAATCTCCTTTTGGGATCAAGGGTAAAATAACTAAATCTGCATTCTCATATCTACTACAATACATATAATCTTCATTCTCATATATACTATAGAATACTTATATATTACTAGAGATATATTATTAGATCAAACTAAATAATTGGAACTTATGGTTTGTTTTTGTTATTGTATATCTTTGTCACGTGTAGTTCATGAAGGTTGAAGCTTGAGAGTATCTTTATAGGATGACTGTATTGATCCCTGCACTCTCAGAAGCCTTCCTAACACTTGCATTTAGATATGTATTCAGTACAAACAAAGAGAGAGGACCTAGCTAATCATGTTTATTGCATTTTAGTTCTCCAATGCCCGAAAATAATTCTCCCGAATTAACTCAACGCAGTGAGTTGAGTGAAAATAGACATGTTAAATCGAATAGCAAGTTAGAAACAAAGAATCAAAGCCCACTCTTAATCCAAGTGAGGCTTAACTATTAAGAAATTCTTTATTTAAGTGCTTCAACATTTTGTATTGTATAATGCTCCCTCCTGGATCTCACCAATTAGAATCTGACTCTTATTTCCACTGTCGCAGGGTCGGTTTGTAAAGAGAAAAGATGGCAATGTGGACCATTCTTGATTCAAAGGAATGAAAGATAAATAAATTGCAAGTTTTAGGTTCAGCTTTGCCATGTGTAAAGAATTAGCTGTGTACTGAAATGCTCTGTCTCAGCAAACTAGATTAGGAACGCATAACACTACATGCTTTCAGGTAAAGACTCCATCAAAATATTAACAGACCCTCTCAAGATTGTGCACCACTATCCTGTGACTACACTAAAAATTTGAGGTATCCCATTTCATTTCTCCTAATCACAAGTAAATGTATTGATCTTGCCGTCACAGTGGCGTAGTGGACCCAAGTAAATGAATTTCCTTTCAACATTTGGTAACTTTTCTCCACTCTAATTTTAAGATTTTGACCTTTTTTTTTAAAATATACCTGTTATACTAAGGAGAAACCCCTGCCAACTTTTTCGTGAGGGAATGTGTCATATTTTAGAACTTGAATATGGAGGTGGGTGATTATTTGGTTGCTGAGGATGTATCAATGGACATGGAAAGGTGCTTTAAATTATTAAAAATACTATAATATTCTTGAATATTTAATAAACTCAATTTTGAATTTAAACTCAGTCCAACAATCGTCCAGTAAATAATTTTGATTTGATTAAGCTTATTTGGGTGGTTGACCGGAACAGAAATTCTTGTTCGACTTATTTAATTAGATTAATTATGAATAATAAAAAAAATAGTATATAGTCTTATTTAACTTTGTAACTTGTAAGAGATTATTTTCAAAATTTAAATCTATAATTTCTAGATCATAAAGTAGTAAGTTAGGACTTTCCTTCTAGATTAATTATGAACAATAACAGAAAAGTCATGGTCCAATTCATCGGATGCCAATATGTCTAATTTAAAATTCCACATTCAAAATAAATAAATATTTTACTTTAGGTTTTATAAATGGATCGCCCGTGATGCATGACCCTACTCAAAAGTCAAGTCCTTAAGAAATTATTTTCTTTTGCCCCCACAAAGTTTCATTATTTGTTTTTTCAGAGCATATTAGGATTAGGTTGTTGCTTTCCAAATTTTATACTTCGGAAACGTCACAATGATTTTTTTTTTCTTCTTCTTCTTTGATAAAATTCAGGTTAAAAAAATATTTAATGGGTCGAACTTATTGCAGGACAATTTTTTTTTCTTAAAAAAAACAGAAAAGTCGTTAATCAAGAAGCCAAATGTGAGGCGAAAAGCATATATTCCAAACGGCGTAAGAAAACAATAATAAAGGAATAGGGAAAATAGTGATCACAAAGATGGCATTCATCATCAAGTAGGCAGCAGTGGGGCCAGTGATAGAGATTTAAATTAACATTTTTTTTTCATTCTTCAAAAAAAAAAAATCTAATTCTAGAATCCTTTTATTTTTCTCTGGAGTTTCACTTTTTTATATTTAAAATATTACGCTTTTTGTATTTTTGTCAATTTTATTATTTGCCAGTCAAAAAGGTTTTTTTTTCTTCAAAATTTCAATATGGAAATTGGCATATGCGTAAAATATGTAAAATTTGAGATCCACTGTTGCCGGAGCTGATTGTGAAATGTATAATAAATGAGAAATGTAAAGTGCTATTTCCTTGATTCGCTAACGCAGTCACTACCATTTTATGTGATTGAAAAATGGATAGTAAATAAAGAATATACAATGTTGATACATTCGTCGTTCCACATCGCATTGTCACGGTCACGATGCAGCAGCAATGTGGCCGTGATGCGATCGCAACTGTCATTTTGTTCATTGCTCATCGCTACGCATCGTGTTGCTGCGACCAAGACGGCTTCGTGAATGTGCATGCATGATTGAGATCGCAACATTGTGATCGTATCATAGCTGAATTATCACTGTATTGCGATCGAATTGCGATTAAATTGCAAATAAATTCAGACAACAATGATCTCATTCCTCTTACAATACAATCCTCCGAAAAAAAAAAAAAAACTAACGTCTGGATGAGCTATATTAAATTAACTGTACAAAAAATTAAAATATGTCCTTTCCTTTTGTTATCGTGAAAAAAAAAAGTTCCATATTGAAAAAAAAAAAATCAAAAACCTGCTTTAACCTTTTTTATTTATAATTTACTATTTTAATAATTTTACATAAAATTACTTTAGCATTAACTAAAACTGCTACCGTCTAATTATTTAGTAAAAAATACTTAAAATCTAGAGCAATTTTAATAAATAATGAAGTATTTTTAATAAATATCAAAGTAATTTAATTAGTATAAAATAGTTTTGATCAAATCTGACAGATAATATCTAATAAAAAAGTAATATTGGAATGGAACCTTTTATATATTTTTTATGATAATAAAAATAACAAACCTCCTTTATTAAAAGTAATACTAATAAAATAGTATTGAAGGTCTGATTGGGAAAAGTAATATTCCATGGAATCTTCGTTTTGATGCTTCAATTCAAAGTTCAAAGGTGATGCATTAGAAATTTGAAAAAAAAAGGGAAATTCTGCACCAAGGAAAACGTCGTGCGCCCGCATGCCGTTTTGGAAATAGGTTCTGGAAACTGGACGCAATGGCAGAAATCGTTATTTTAGTCGTTAGCCGTGGGCATTTAATCAGATTTAAAGGAGCCGGCGCATCCTTTATGCCCATGGTGTCGCAGTCCTTATCGACTTCCCTTGTTCTCTCGTTCGTCCGCTTCGAATGTCGCTTATCTCTAATTGGTTCCACGTATCGGACAGGTTTACATAACCAAATTTGCAGATACACTAGAACTGCACAAATTCAAGATCGGCGTGGATGTCTAGGTGCGGCCGACCAATGGGCGGACGGGGCAGTAAAGCAAAAAAAAAAAAAACGCAAACGGACGATTAGTGTCGATAGATCGGAAGTCGCACGAATCTGGACGCAGACCGACTTGTTTCGCAAGACAAGATATAGCAAACTTGGCGACCTCGACCTCGTCGCGTATATAATAAGCGAGCCCTCATTTCTTCCGGACCCGTCAAAATTTCTATTCTTCTCTCGTTTCCAGTGTTCGTCACATCTGCGATCGCAATGGGTGTGTCCTCGATCTACTCCCCCTGGTGTTTTTTTTTTAAAATCTTATTCATGCGGATCTTGACTATCTGTGTTTTGTTTTGTGATTTTGTTCTCCGATGCAGGTGCAAAGATTAAGATCGGCATCAATGGTCGGTTTGCTATTCTTGTTCGTTCAACTTTGTTCATTTTCAATTTCTGGTTCAAGCGGGTAACGTTTGTAGATGCTTTGCGAGTGGTTTCTGATCCGATATTTTGATCCTTGATAGGGTTTGGAAGGATCGGGAGGCTAGTTGCCAGAGTCGCTCTCCAGAGTGATGATGTTGAGCTAGTGGCTGTTAATGATCCCTTCATCACCACCGATTACATGGTAACGTTTTTGTCATAGTATTTCATCTCTAAGGTTTGTCAAATCTAGTGATGTTTCGTCATTTGCGATGGTTTTCTTTGTTCAATCGGCCTTTCTAGCGAGCTATGTGCAATTTGTCTAGGTGGATCCGATCCACCTTTTCGGTGATAATTTGGTGATGTGGTCCGGTATTCTGACTGTTTAAAGTTCTTTTATTTATCTTTTTTTTTTTGGTTAGCTTTGCACCTCTATTTACCATCCGTATTTACTGATTGATTTCTTAAATGTTAGCTTTTGCATATACTCGTCCTATGTTTGATAGGAAATTATGATTAGTCTTTGGATACTGATCTGGCGTTTAAGCAGTTGTTCTATTGCTCTACTGTTGTCTTTTTCTCATCAGATTTAGAATGCTTTTCTTGTTTGCTTTCGATTAGCCTTCCATCCTCTGTGTCATTAATATTTCATTTTTTAAGTTATTTCAAGCAATGCATATTATTGGCTTTGCAAGATTGTCCTTTCAAATGACTCTGATCTGGTTCCATTCTTTCTTCTTTTCTTTTTTGTTTAGTTGCAGTGTTTAATTGTTCTTCTGTTGTCGATTATGCAGTCAATGTTCTATATTTTTATTCATTTATTTGTAGTATTTTGACTTTTTCGATGCATCACAGACGTACATGTTTAAATATGATACCGTTCATGGATCATGGAAGCATCACGAGATCAAGGTCAAGGACTCCAAGACTCTTCTCTTCGGAGAGAAAGAGGTTGCCGTCTTTGGAATTAGGTAGTCCAATTTTTAATTCTCATCGGAGTATTACCTGTTCTTGCCTGAGAAGTTTTTGGTTATATATTTAACTTGTTTTCATTGCAGAAACCCTGAAGAGATTCCGTGGGGTGAGACAGGTGCCGAGTATGTTGTTGAATCCACGGGTGTTTTTACTGACAAGGACAAGGCTGCTGCTCACCTTAAGGTAACAATGATTTTTTTCATGTGGATTAACTTGTATGCTTGGTTGTTTCTACCTTGAACATGCATGATTGTTAGTATCTACTTGTGAATAGGAAGCTTCTCATGTTCATTTAACTATTAAGTTGTTTGCCATTGTAAGTCTGTGGTGGTTTAGCTTTTGTGTATTTGTGATGCATTATTTGTGGAAATGCAGCCACACAGCGATATAGTTAGATACTATGTTAGTGCAGCAAGGAAATATGATAACTATCATTGTTTTTTTTTTTGTTTGTATAATAATGATCGTGCATGGAGTAGCTTTACATTTCTACTTGTTATTTCTGCGTATAGTTTAGTACTGAATTTTGCCTCCTGTTTGAAGACAAATATTCAATTTCGTTAATTTGCGCTTCATATTTAAATTAATTACAATCTCTTATTTCTATTTGCAATCATGTTTTCTATTTTTTAATTTTATTTTTTCATTACTATATCTTTTGCATTAAACTGTGTTCATGCAGTGTAACTGACGGGATGTTCCTGTTTTATGATTTTCGTTCCTTGTACAGGGTGGCGCTAAGAAGGTCATCATTTCTGCTCCCAGCAAGGATGCTCCTATGTTTGTTGTCGGCGTAAATGAAAAGGAGTACAAGCCTGATATTGATATTGTCTCCAATGCAAGCTGCACCACCAACTGTCTTGCTCCTTTGGCTAAGGTAACTCATTTTGTAAAATGGGCTGTCTCATCTTTTATCTTGTGAAATGTTAATTTATGGTCTTATTTTTCTAATGCCCTAGGTTATCCATGACAAATTTGGAATAGTAGAGGGTTTGATGACCACGGTTCATGCCATCACTGGTGACCCTTCTTGGTCTTTCTGAAATGGGTTTTTACTGTTCAGACTAATAAACATGAATTTGTAATGTGGGCTTTAATTTTTTTTTTCAGCCACTCAAAAGACAGTTGATGGACCCTCAAGCAAGGATTGGAGAGGTGGACGTGCTGCCAGCTTCAACATCATTCCAAGCAGTACCGGTGCTGCCAAGGTATTCTGTTCATTTGGTTTGTGTGTCCTAGGTTTACATGCAAATCTATGTACTATGGAGTAGAGCTTTCCATTTTGATCGAATTCTTGATTCATTTTGGCCAACCATATTTAATGTGTAAAAGATTATCCATTTTTTGAAATACTTCAATTTGTTTGCTTATACCTTGGCTTTGAATTCGATTAGTTCACCTTGACTGTTTTGGCAGCAGAAAAACAAACTAAATTCATTCGGTAATATGCAGGCCGTCGGGAAAGTGCTTCCTGCTTTGAATGGAAAGTTAACTGGCATGTCATTCCGTGTTCCAACTGTTGATGTCTCTGTTGTGGATCTCACTGTCCGGCTAGAGAAAACAGCGACCTATGATGAGATCAAAGCTGTTATTAAGTAAGTAATCCTGACATTTCTTAGACGACCATAACTGCATCATTTTTTTTTCTCTCTTGAAGACAGAAAGAAGCCATTAGAAAATTCATGTTCCATGCATTTAACCATTTCTTAACAAATGACCCTATCTTCTAATAGTCCAGGAATATGCTTTTGGTAGTTAATAGTGAATTATAATTTCTTGAATGACAGGGAGGAATCTGAAGGAAATCTCAAGGGCATCTTAGGATACGTGGAGGAGGATTTGGTCTCCACTGATTTCGTTGGTGACAGCAGGTATTTTCTTTCCTCAATCTTAGTTCATGCATCATTTACTGATATTTTCGAATCTGATATTAGTTTTGTAAACGTATAATCATTTGATTCCTAAACTGGTATAGGTCGAGCATTTTTGATGCCAAGGCAGGAATTGCTCTGAATGGAAATTTTGTCAAGCTTGTGTCCTGGTACGACAATGAGTGGGGCTACAGGTAATTAATTGACAAATTCTACTTTAATAACAATATTCCTTAGATATTACTTGTAATATCCTGTTTAATTATGAGATCTTTAATTTGTAACATGTTCTTATTTGCAGTTCACGTGTTGTCGATTTGATTCGCCACATGAACAAATCCAAGTAAAATCCTTTGCGGTTCTGGTTGCCACTTCAAGTTCCCAAGTTTGTGTTGTTCAGAATAATAAATATGGGAATGTTGTTTTTTGATAACTATTTGCGTGTACGCTGGTCTAGGCTTTATATGCATTTTCATCTCGAGTTGTTAATTACTCAGCTTGATACAAAAAGCTGAAACTTCTACACTGTTTTGAGACAGTTCTAACGCCGAATTTAATTTTTATGGTCTGGTGTTGAGCCAGTAGAGATTGTGTTTCTTACATGCAAGCACACTTTCCTTTGGAATTGTGACTTCTGTTTCTTTACATTTAGTTCTCATAGCTTCATATATATATATCTTCAAAAACATCCTCTTCACAATGTTCTAGATCTCTCCACATTGTCTACCTTATTAGCAACAAAATTATGAAAAATTAATTTGACCTCACCTTACTTCTCAAATGCTTACTCGGTGGATCCTTCCCACTTTCATTTACTAACCTAGTGTAGTTTCCTTTTATGAGAGTCTATTCACGCTCGTGTATTTCTTGCTGTGCGATCTCCAGAGAATAGTATTTAGGGTTTAGGCTGTGAAATTACAGTTCTTCCCGTGTGCTTCGTTCCCAAACTATAGTAATGGTGGCTCGGTTGGCCTCTGTTGGCTGATATGAAACAACTATCTTGTCCATTCCTTCAAGGCTTCAACAGCCTTGCCGTCTCCAAATTTGCAGATGGAATTTGCACTACGCCTAAGCTTATGAGAGCTGCTTCTTTGTGGTAGCTTTCTACCTTGATGTGCCCAGTTGCAAGCATCTTCCAATCCATGTGGGCAGCTCTGCTTCGACGTAAAGCCTCCGTTCCATTCCCACAGAACTTCTCTCATCTTTGCTATACTTGAGAAACGATGTCAACGTGGTTTCTTGTTTAGTTTACATGATATTCCACGGAGCGGTGCCTCCGCCCAATCATACAGTTTTTTTATGCCATTCAACTAAAAGTCTCAGTTCGGCTTCCAGTTCTATATTCTTGTATGGTCTTAGGACAATCAGCTCTGGCCTGTCCGGCCAGTGGAATTAGACAACTTGACTGTTGCCTGCAAATATACGGCTTATCTTTTTCTCCTTTGCTCAGTGTGTGCATGCCCATTCTATTCACCCAACTCGGTTTCCCCAATCAAAGACCCAAATATCTCCGTGAAGAACTCGTCACCAGGTCTACCTTCTCTATATATTGCACAATCTCTTAAAACATGCACGCTTGTCTCATCTAGACTTGTATATTATTTGCAGTAATTTTCCCCTGAGATGCTTCGCCAATGTCTTTCATAGTTAAGCTAGTTGTAAGCAGTATCATAGCTAGTCACACTGATACAAAAAGTACTATTACTCCTCACATTAGTAGCCATATGAATACCAAGTACAAGATTAGTTATAGACAAGGATCAAGAGGAGATAACAAAATAT